>WOGN01000315.1:14910-26826 GCA_015342105.1 Leptinotarsa texana | reverse complement strand
TAGGGAAATAGTATATGAATTTGTTGACAAAGTGATAATAAATCATAATATGATATTATATACGGGGTGTTCCATTTGAAAAATCAAAGAAGCCGCTACTTTATAGTAGAAGCGACAACGCCGTTTCGTCTAAAATTTTTTAGGCGTGTAGGTCATATTGACTTATGCATACTGTGGAATTTTCAGGTTGATCCGTTGAATAGTTTGCCAGAAGCGGCTAATTAACGCTCATCATGAAAAGCCCTGTATAGCAGTGACTGTTGAAGCTTCTTCAAAGGTGGGCAAATTCAGTGACTGTCAAAAAATGCCTACCAGGCTCTGCTTAGTAAGAAATGAGTCCAAGATTATTCATAGTTTTTAAAAAACAAGTTGGCCTTGACGGTGAAGCAAAAACCATTTTCTTTTTATCATAATATATTAAAATATCAGCCAGAAAAATTGTTTGAGTTGAGAAATGATGACCCTGTACAAAATTACATGAAGATTCAACTACTTTAATTAACTTAGATCAAAGAAAATGAATTCATAAAATGTAATATTGATCAACGTACAATATAATATATTTATTCAAAGAATCTTCCAGCGTTATCTGCGATAGATTTGTGAGTAAATAAAATTCATAGTGTTTAACCTCAAAAAATTGCTTTTTAATGTTTCGAAAATAACAAAAGTAGTGTCACTCTTAGCACAATAACTCTCAAACTTATGAGTAGAATATCATGAAATTTCAACAGCTTCTTTTGAAGGTTAGTACTAACTGAAAAAGCAGTGAATGCAATAAGATTAACGCCGTGTTAGGAATCAAACGTTAAAATGTAAGACTTCATTTGTCCTTAGCTTGCATAAGTTTCTCATCTTCTGAGAGTTGTCGTTTGTATGGGGGCGATAGCTGATTAACGGAAAAACAGATTTTGAACAGATCTACGTGTTAGGCTCGAGACCTTTTAGCTCAGCTAGTAACTTCCTGATAATAGTTGGTAGTGGACAGTTACCATCTCTATATATTGTCACAGATTTAATCTGTGATATTGTTCACACATCTCAGAGATACAGCTAGATTTGCCAAGGTGTTTTTATCCGTGAAAAGGTATGCTTTGGAATTGAATTATACAACTTAAGATATCGCCGTTAAAAGGTATTTCCGAAATATATGTTTTCAAAATAACTGAGATTTTCTAACCAACGGACTTTTTTGTAAGGTCACAATTTCTAGTACTCGAAAAACTGTTCAATCATAAACCTTATAATTCGTATGAAAAAGATTCCAGAGTAGCAAAATCAATGATTTACTTTTTTTTTCATTCTAGAAAGTACATCTATTGTCTAATTTAACCAACGTATCTTCTACCGTTATCAAGATAGAAATAGTGTGCAATTAAATTTTCACCCCTCAGTATTCATATAAGAAAACGAATTACCTGAATTATCAATAATAAGATAATCACAACTGGCAGCTTGGTTAGTAGTCACATAGTATAGACTCTCTCGAGGAATATCTGCAAAAAGGATTCATATTACATATTTTGAAACGATATCCTACTAATTATGTTTATTTTTTCATTGGAAATATCTTAAGACTAATGGCTTTTATATATTTTAGAATTATTGAAGAGCTTCATGAAAATATGTGAAAAATTTAATGTAGGTAAATATCTGTTATACCTACAGTAGCATTTCAATAATCTTGAATTTACCTCTATTGTACAATAAATATTGAGGAATCTATATGAAAATCTCATTGAATTATATCAAAGATATGTTATACTAACATGTGTTTTACAACGCAATAACTTTTTGAGGCTTGTTCGAATGTGTGCTAAACTCTCGTAATATGTACAAAAAAGCATGCGAATCTCTAAAATAACTCGATTAAAAATATATAAGAAAGCCTTGAATGTCAAGTTAAAAATAATTAAAATATTTGATACCTACCTCTCATTGGCATGAATTCTATAGGCTTCTCATTGACATTTATTAGATCAATAAACCTCTTGTAGTTAATTTTTTCCTCTTGCATAATTCCCAGAACCTTCAATAATGATTCTATGTCTTCTTTTGGAAACATGATCTGATGACAAGAACATAGCTCATAGAATATTGTTGTTGGTAAGTATCCGGTCTTTTTCTAAAATGTAACAACAATGACAATATACACAAAAAAACATATTTCACCAAAATTTTTTTAACTTGAATACTAATAAATGTTTCACATTGTCTTTTTCACGCTCTAAGAATGTGCCTCACTATGACCATATGTATTAATAATGCGATATTAAGTACTTATTAATAAATATATGTTCCTACTTGATTATTGCTGTGCATACTGTTCCCTTTTTTTTACAAATGTGATATATCCCTCTGTAAGAAAATGCTCAAATCAAATTTCCCAGACACAGACATGTCCTCCAAAATGGGAGCTTAGTTGCACTTCAATAATTAAAATACTCCACTTTATATTTTTGAAGTGTCAGCAAATAAATTTGGAATTACCTGATCCCAGTAGAGGGCCTTTTTGTAAAAATCATTAAAATCAAAACCATCGATTCTCCTCTGTTTCATTCTGAGTTTGAACTTATTCAAGGAAGATATCCATTTATAAAAATCCCTTTTGAATACACATGGCTCGCAACGTGAATCTTTTAGCAAGTCTTCCAAACCAAAAAATGACCTTTCGGAACGATCACCAAAAGTGTGACCCTTTGGTACACATTCAATGTTATGATTTCTAGAAAATATATGAACATATGTCAACTTATATCGAGGTTACACCTACAAATATAATTTATTGAAAAGTGTTTTAATATATTTCAATTTTGAAATGATGAAAAATAGGTGAGTTTGAAAACATAAACCAATTTGAAAAAATTAATAAGGTGTTAAAAGCTTGGGTTACACCTTGAAAAAGTAGAAACACGGGTAATAAACAAATAGTACAAAATGAAAGGGAGAGGGATGACTCGCAACATTTTTTTTGCTGCTGATGAAAAGGTACTAAATATTTCGATAATAGGATGCAAAAAATCTCCATTCTGAACCTATTAATCAAGTTATACATTTTATTTGCTGTTATTTACTTACGGAGCCAGTATTTTTCCAATTTGTGGTCTCACACGATCTAAATAATCTGCTTGAATTTTACTTGCATGCATAACTGGTTCTTTGATATGCCAATCACAAGCACATCGCACCCATATTCCTCTGTAATCGTATTTCGAACTGATGCCAAAACATTTCTCTTTTTGGAAGGGAGGAGATTTGTACCTGCGAATGATATTTTTTCAATGTCGTAACAATTTTAACCATTGTTACTCATATGAGATCTTGAAAAATTAGTATTTTATGACTGAAAAATAGAATTCAAAAACACTCATGCTTGAATAAGTATGAGGTCTGTACAAAAAAATTAGCTGAATTTCCATTTTTCTCAAAAAACATTTTTCATTCATCGATTTCTATTTGCTATCCTTCAAAGATTGCCTCCTCAGATATAATACACTTGTAACAGCGTTTTTTTTTCAACCTTCGAAGCCGTTTCAATATGCACATTTTTATATGTTCTTGAACTCTCTCTGCAATTCGATTTTTATCTCCTCCATTGGCGCAAAACACATTCCTTTCATGGGCGTCGTCAATCTTGGGAACAAATTGACGACGATCCAGAATAGATTTTCATGAACTATCGGCCAATTCCATCATATTTCTTATGACTTAGAGACATATATTAACTTTTTCGAATATAGTATATAACTGTATGTCTGCTGTACACATTTTGATAACATACCCTCTTTCAACTTGTTCGGAAGGATTATAATCGTTATGGGTTTTCTTGTAAAGTTCATGACCGACCTGGCTCTCTTGTAACACTTCATAAGGAGTTTTTGGAGGATTTACTAACTCTCTTAATGGTATTTCTGAAAACGATGGTGCCTATGAAACATGATAATTTTAAATAATATGAACTAAATATTACAACAAAATATAATTCTAATGATTTAGCATTCTAAAATAAAATTATTATTTTATTGTTGAACTAGATATAAAATCAATGCCATTGAAAGTCTGTATCGAGCATTCTCAGTTGATAAACCAGAATATCACGTTGAATTGAGTGGCTTGAAAATACCAAAAAGTAGCATGTTAAAGGAATTTTTTTTCGCTGTCAATGGCACCGACTTTCTTTGGTCATTATTTTCGTGTTCTGGATAGGTAATTTTATTGATAGGAATCATCAAGGGTATTCGCAGTCCGTTATCATGTAACGTTGCAGAAACATCCCAACTAGATAAATTGCCTCGGGAAAAATATCTGGTCAAGTTGGAGATTGAAGTCACAGCCTTGATATCCTGAATCTTGTGCACTACAACTGCGCCAAATCACTGCCAGAGTAATTACAATGTCGCTGCTATAAGCATTTTATAACTGCATGAAATAATGCATTCCTAAGTGATACACTTCAAAAAGAGAACTACAGGGCTTATAACGACTTCAGTCTTGGTAGTACACAAGTTAACATTACTGCCCACCATATTTTCAATTTTTGGTTGTATTTTGGGTATTATAATCTTTCACATTCAGAAGTAGTTTAACGATATATACAAAAAACCTTTGGGCAATTTTGTAGATATACCTCTTGTAAACGGTTTTCCGAATGTAACTTCTGTGGGTATCATTCCTTTTGGTAGACCAGGTACTTGATCTCTTCCCTTGCCAACTGGTTTCTGCCAGTAAGAACTGTAGGTAGTTTCTTTCAATTCATCTAACAAGGTTTCGTATCTTGCTCTCATAGGTGGATTCAGTAAAGGTTTTATCTGTAAGGAAAGTGAGCATTAACATGAGGTAACGAAATGATTGAGGTATACAAGAGTTCCTAGCTTTGTTTCAAAATATGAATATGAACAAAAAAAAATACATCGAACATAAGATGAACTTTGTAGAATCAAAAATTTTACATTCTGAACAATATTTGTTCTCAAGATTAATTTTTGAAATTGTGAAAAAGACCTATCGATTAAAAAAACTGGCATAGATCAGTTTAATAAAATATATTGTATTTCACTATGAGCATATAATAAATATATCCTTATCTTCTCTATCAGTAACATTCTATACTATTTATTTTTTCTGAAAAATGCCATTAAGAAAATCTCAATGTATAACAAATAAAAGACGTATGAGCTGATCTCAGTTAGTTGGATTTTCTATCCAGTAAATTTTCATCACATTTTTACTCGTACATTATTGTTTTTAGTTGTTCGGTGTTTCGGTTTGGACATTGAAGCCATTTTCAGGAAGCTATTACTATATTGTCTTCTTCCTACTCCTTAGGCAGTGACATGCTTCCCAGGTCTCATCGCTGGTCCCTACAAGAGTCTCAGATTTTCATAAATAGAAAGTTACTTGCAACAAATCTTTTAAATGAAAAACGTTACACAGGTGGTGGTTCAACTTCAGCTATCGGCTTGACATGCTGCTTGGCTCGCCCACCAACTGCCCATTGTTTTGACTATTTTCGCCTTTATACATTCGCAAATTTCACTTGCCCTCATATTAATGAAAAACTTACTTCTGTCATTGTTCCTTTAAAACAGGCATTTTGTATAGGAGGTAATTGAAGAGGCGGTCGAAACTCGTTTTCGAACCATATATTAGCATCGTGTTTTACTGCTGTCACTTCATCCTCCAAAGAGTATTCCTTTAAGGTATTCGCAACATTGTCTTTAGAAGTCCCTGAAGGCATCCCAGCCTAAAATTTTGATTTTTTATCAAAACATTCATAAGTAATGAATTTCAAAAACTACACCTCACGATTTGATCTTCACAAACTTTATTTTGAAAAATATATCACATGTATCGCTAGCACAGTAGTTTTTTCAAGTGATTTATGTAGTTTTTGAAATTACTATGGATCTTCAAGTAACGGCCGAATCAATCAGAAAATAAGTAATGAAATTCACTCACAGCACATATTATTGGCGATCGATCTTTGAATTTACCTTCGTTACCAGCCATAATTTTTTAGAATATGTTACCTTTATGAGAACGATAAAAGTAAATTCGGATTTTCTATTTCAAAAAATTATTTGACAACTATATCCGTAGTTGATTGGCTGAGGTAGGAAAAGGTGTACCAACATAAAATAGATAAGTTTTAAATTCATCGATTGATGGAATGGATTTTTCTATAGTTTCATTCAGAAATTTGTCATGGTTGAAGCAATTCATCAGAAATTATCTGTTCTCCCAAAACAAGGAATTTTTCCATTCACAAGAAATGCAATACTCTTCTCGACGCATGTTTCGAATTTATCCCACGCCAGAGGTACCGGCTTTACTATGCACAGTTTTATTAAAAACTCTCCCGATTGTGAATAAGCCACTTGAAAATATTGTGACATTTTCAATCACTGGTAACTTTACGCGACTTAGATAAGATGAAACCCCTATTGGAAATTCGTCCATGTGGTTTTGATTATTCGATAAACAGCTTCATGTATCTGATGAAACTTCTCCCACATCATAACTATTAAATCTTTTGAAACTGTTTTGGAATGTTGTGAATTCATATCAGAGAATTATAATAAAAATGTTGCTGCGATATTTGCATTCAGAAACAAGTGTTTTATTTTTTGGTGTCAACTTTATCGACTTCTTCGATCATTATTAGCCTCGTGTTCTGAGGAGGCAATGGTAATAACTCCACGAGACCTAGAGAGCATCATGATTGTTTGCAGCCCGTCAGCCACGTAATGTTGCTGTTGCAGTATCATTCCGACTTCAACTAAATAAATTCTCTCGAGAAAAATACCTGATCGAGGTGGGGATCGAACTCATGACCTTTCGATCTTAAGTCGAGCGCACTTCAACTGTGCCAATTCACCACTTGTTACATTTATTGTAAACTATTTTATTAGACAAACGTTTAAAATACACCTTAACTCACTTGACAAGTCTTTTACTTATTATTGTATCAAAATTTGACAATTATGTTTTGAAATATTTTAGATAAATAACTCTGCTATCAACTGTATAATAATAATAATAATAATAAATGTCTTTATTGTTCACAACTAATAAGGTTCAACAGTTAATGAATAGTATGGACAAAAATATGAATAAGTTGAAAACAAAATGCGAAGTTCAATTTTTATAACGATAAATCGTTATTAATTGCTCTTCTACTCAACCTCAAAAAGTCGCTGTGGTGTTATAAAAGCATTATTATAAAATAATACGGTCTACTATAATCAAGGAATGGTATGATAAAGTTAATAATAAAGTAGATCACTGAGTTTCAAATAAATATTTCTTAAATCAAATTTGAAATTGCTGAAGCCCACTCGTTTTGATCAATTCAGGAATATTATTGCGCACACTTGATAACTGAAACTGCGTCTGAAAAGTTCAAGTCGAAAATAATTGACACAATAATTGATCCTCAGTATACATGATTTAAAATATGTAGCCTCTCAAGCATCTAGAAAAATGTGAATGAATGTTTTGAAATATAATAAATTGATGGATGTAGCCGTTATTACGTGGTAGGAGGTCATCATGAAAAATTAAAAATAATACTTTCTATGTTGTTTCATCACTTTTATTTTTAACTAACGGTACCGCAATTTCATCCTATAAGGATATTTTCAAACTAATACAATAAACTATACACGATCTCAATTATTCTTAAAGTTTTCGAAAGATCTGAAAAGTTCAATAGAATTCTGGAAATGTGTACTCTAAGGCGCTATGTCGTGGTCGATAATAATAACATGTGATGTTACGATGTTTGAAATATGGTTCAGACGCGTATTGTGAACAGTATCTATGTCAAGAAATTGGGAAACTCTCAGAAACTGGATATTTTTATTTATCGGGTAAAGAATCAGGTAATAACTTCTCAGATTTAAGATGATAGTCGCATATTAATTGTCGTGAAAAATCGAAGAAGAGACCAAATTTTTGATCTACTTTATTGGCAGAACTGCAGATTATAGATGTTGGTAGTCTGTTGCATATGGTTATGTGAGTGTAATATGGCAACGTTGTTATGTCAGTTTGTTTTGTTGGTTCTCATTTGTTCCTGCTTTGTTATGCGCCATTTTCTATTTTGTTGAAGTTCATTCGATGGCGTAAAATATTGAATAATTTTCATATTGTTTTTAGTCGATTCTCTTCGCAAGATTTCAAGATTGGTATTCACCCATACCCATTATTCATATATGAATAGTTTTCAACTCGCTTGAGGTAAGTTAGAAAATTCTCCTGTTTTAATGCGTAACATTTGAGACAGTTATCGTGACGCTTTCAATCATGATATCTACAATAGACTAGTTCTTGGATGACTCGTGTTATCTACTCAATTCATTTAATTTTTCAGAGGTAGTAAAAAGATTCCTTTGAAAATATTAAGTTATTTTTGTATATTTCTCTCAAATTTGAGATGGGAGATGACGCCCTCGAGAGAAATCATCAATAATGGTGAGCTGTTATCCTAAGAGTTGACTTATTTTGCCCTAGTTCCAATCTTTTCATATTTGATATGGATTGTTGGGAGTTTCCACAGGGTTCAGTAATTGTGAAGGGTCCCTATTTTATGTTCATATCCACTTGTCTATGTTATTTACCAATCACACATGACTGGACGGTTTATCGAAGGGTAAAGCTCAATTTTAAGAAAAGACATTTACTCACTGAAGTTTAAAACTGTCAATTTTATCAGTTTTCATTTTCAAAACGAGCTTCAATGTTCAACTGCAGGATGTAATTATTCTTCCATGGAGTTCATTATGCATTGAGTTTTTAATATGTATTTGATAAACCTAACCCAATAAACTTAAGAAGTGACAACACATTTGGAGAAGGTAACTTAGGCAAGTTAAAATAGAAAGTTAATGTATTTTATTGACAGCCTAACGGAAAGTTATGGTTATTTTGTTTGCAAAACTCATTAAACTTTTCAACACCAGAAACACTTGGCGCAACGTGACTAACTTCAGCCTACCATACCAGAGATGACTGGTTCAAGCTCTACAATATAATTTTTATTAATATTTTCAGCACACTTCTCTGTAATATTTTCAATTTTTGTTGGAGTTTGAACATTATTTTGGAATGAAAATCACTACAGGTCTTATTATGCTTCCTGATAGTGTCTGTTGTTTTAAAACGAATTGATTGAGTACATTCGATTTTTATTGCTGAATATATTTGCTGATATATTTGGACAAACGTTAGTTTGCTACCAGATCATCACTTTAGGAAACCTTATATTTTGAAAATGATGAATAATTTTAGGATTGTAGGTAGGTGTATTTGCTTAAAACGGGCGCCATTTTAAAGATATCGGATAATATACTTTTGTCTCTTCTAATTTTGAGTTTCCTACGTCAGATCATTGTTACTAATAGATTGTAATTAATAATTTTGCATAAAAGATGCATCTATCATAAACATTGTAAGAACAATATAATTTATTAAACCAGGGATGTTTAAAATATGTTCCCTGGTACCTAGAAAAGGGCCTGCTAGAAGCATGCAAACATTCTTGACAACATATTATGTTCACTATTAGCATCCTACTAGGATCATTGCAAATTTTGATTTCATATTGATCTGCGAAATATATGGCCAAATAACAATTATCAGATAAAAGTAAAACACCAGTTCTGGTTTTAGCACAAAATGTCCAGTGACATCTATATGATGGAATTGGCCGATACTTAATGAAAATTCACAACCTTTTCAAAAAACACTTTATTGGAAGATTTGCACTACAGTTTTACAAAAATGTCCGAAGCAGCAATTTTTATGACGAAACACATTGCATTTTTCTAAAACTGTTTAGTGAAAATCTAACAATGAAGTGTTTTTTGAATACATTGACATCTATTTAATCTTCCTGATAAAAATGTGAAGATTATCTTCATTTTTATTTGTTTGTTGATTTCCCTGTATCAGCCTTTCTAGAAAAAACATCCAAAGAGAATATCTTTCACAAAACAAAAAGAGTCGTACGTCGATATATATCAAATAATTTTTTGTTTCTTTTATTAATAAATTCATAAAATTATTGCAAAATGACAGCTAAATAATTGCCTCAACATTCTTTATGTGTATCTCAAGGATACTTGACAAGAAATAGATACCTGTGTTAACACCAACATGACAGTCATGAAATTTATATTTTTTCATTGTGTACTTCGTTTCCAGTCACGAATATTTGACTTATCACTTTTTTCTTCAATACCTTAATCCTTAGCAATGTGAAATTGGTTGTACTTTAATAAATATCGCAAGAAAAAAAGTACTAAGCGTTCAATAAACTTTTGTTGTTTTCCTTTTGTGACTCCTCCAAACTTGTTAGGGAACTAATTTTTCTTAATTTTATTTTCGTTTTCTGGAAATGATATAAACATATATTCCTCATAGATCAAGCTCAATCGATAAAAATGTGTGCAACTCTATATTTTAAAAATGTGGCTTTCTTGTGCTTGGATAAATTTTGAAAATTACTGATTTGCGTAAATTTTAACTGATTAAACACATTGCATTCAAGATATAACCCATGATAGAAGTAGAATGTTTAATTTCGAGTGTGGAAACTAAACATCTTTCTGAAATATTCGGAAAATTCTAACAGGTTTTTATAAAATGAGTCAATATATTCTTCAACTTATTGAAAAGTGTGTGTAAATAAATTGAAAAATTAAAGTTCAAATACTGAAAGTGGTGACTTTGTGAAGATTGTAAAATTGAGAACGAAGGAAGTGCGTATCCATTTGTAACAGTAACCTTTAACGTAACTGTGTCAGCCTAAACCACTTTGACATATGTAACCTTTACAAGTCGTATCATTTTTTAGCCATAGCATCAAATAACTTTTATATTAAGCATGGCGACAGGTTGAGATGAGTGCATAGGTATCCCTCATCTTTGCCTGTTGCATGTGGTGTAGTAACCTCATTTAGTACTATTACAATACAGCTGATATGGCCGCAACTCTAAATGCTTCCAGAACATACATACATACAACATACAATGAAGCTATGTCAACTAGTACTGAGTCATCATTTGCATTCCATTTATGACACGTTGACACTTTTGGTTAGGTTGTGTAAGTAAACACAATTATCTTACTCTGAGTCGTTTGTAAACCTATAGTCTGACAATTTTCAATTGAAGGTAACTCATATACAAATTGAACTGAGAGCTTACGGCAACAATGTTAAATGTTAGAACTAAATTCTTACCGGAGTCATTTAATTGTCTATGACCCCGGTAAGAATTTAGTTTTAACCTTTAACATTGTTGCCGTTAGCTCTCAGTTCAATTTGTATATCAGTTACCTTCAATGAACCTTTTTCGTGAAGTACGAAAAATCGCTCACTGCCTAATCCTCATATAAACATATGGTAAAGTACAATTGAAAAATAATGTTTTTAACAGAATAAAATGTTCCTGGAGCAAAACTAAAATTTGCAACTTTAATAGACAGGTTAGTTTACAGACTCTAGTAAACGAGTAGCGTAGATTCAAACTGTAATAAAAGAAATTTAAAATAATTGTGAATTTCAATTTCCGAGTGAAATATGAATCGAATATAGATGGTAATGAAATAAATTTAATTCAATATAATGAATATAATTTAATACACAATTGAGGTTATATCTCATTCTAATCAATGGTTGTTAACTATGAAAAATTTACTATTCATTTCATGTTTAGAGCATACATATGCATATTTATTTATTTTTTGCACTGTTAAATCCACTCTCCTCGAAGCATGTATCCATTTCTTACATCTAACCTCGTTATTATGAGGTGTTATAAATGGTATGAAAAACACGTTTTCTTCCTGATATCGATTATCCGACGTACAATTCGCAAAACAACAATGCTTTGTTGGCATTATACCAGCAC
>WOGN01000315.1:0-14900 GCA_015342105.1 Leptinotarsa texana | reverse complement strand
CCAGCACAAAATAATTTTTTATATCAGATTTACATTTTTAAATAATAAATTAATATTACGTAAATAACACTGTTTTACATGTGAATAGTTTATTGTTTGTCCCTGCTACTAGTGCTGCCTCTCGTGACACGTTTGCTGTACTATTCTCAGGAAAAAGGCTCATTGAAAATTGTCAGACTCTACTCTAGTATTAGAAAGCTGATACTCTACGGCGTTGTTCAGAAACGTGTTGGAAGTGAACTTTGCTTACTTCACTATCAAATAAAGTACTGACATTGTATACACCTATTATTTAAAAAAAAGCAATGTTTTATATGCAAAATAGTAGAATTTTGTTTGATATAACCAATTTCAGAGATGATAACATCTCCCTTTATGAATACAAGATAATCTATCTTAAAATGTCAAAGTTAGATGAGGCTCCCCAAAGCTAAGCTTCGACGTTGACCACGGAACAGGATTCTCTTGCTGCTATGAAAAACAAAGAACAAATCTTGTACGGTGGTGGAGGTCGAAGCTTGGTTTTGCAACTGACCTCTTTGGTGAGCCTAATTTATCTTTGATATTCAAGGATCGAGTCTTAAAGTCGATTCTATAGATGGCATCTTCGCAGGGGGTATATCATTACCTTTACTTTCAAGTTTGTCCTTTTTGGAAACAGTTGATTGGTTCAGCATAGTACCATTGATGAGATCTTAGCAAGCCGAAACGGCGCTGTCTGGTGTTGGATCACACTTTTTTTTTCTTAGATTGTAATGAAGCTAAAACAAAAATGACCAATATACTGCGTTATATTTAATTTTGAACAAACTATATCTGCTAACTCTACAGTTATATCAATTCTATATATTAAGTCATAACTTACGGTACAATTATGGTTGGTGGCTAGACTAGGTACGATATCTCCAAACTAATCTGGGAATATTTGAAAATGCGCCTGTGTATGATCCAAATCGTTTTCAGGGCTTTCCTGACAAAAAGAGTAGGTGAAAACTTCCACCAGAATCAGAAGACTCTCAATCGTCATTTTGCCTGGCTGACTGGAACTTCATTGGTGACCGCTAACCCCATCGTAGTTGATCAAGTTTAGAACTGGTTGTTGCCATTCCGAGGATATTCTGATCAATTTTGTGTCGCGGTGGATATAGTTTATTTCTGTGAGTCCCAACGATAGGTTTAAAAATTTATGAAACCTCCCCTTACTCCTTAAAGGGTAGATCTTATGAAATCGTACACATTTGATATTTGCATTCCTTCAAGTAATCAGAATATCAACTTTTTATTATTTATCAAAAATTTTTCAATGTGACAATGTAGGGTTCCTGGGGGAGCCTGATGAAAAATTCTAGGTCCAAAAGGTTTTTCTAAAACTGCCGCTCTCCAGACTAATATTGTTTTAAAAAATCCATAGATTCCTTTGCATTAACTGATACCTCAGTTTATGATAAACTTTTATTCAAACAATAAAAATTTCCTATTACGTAGTAACGGCCACATTCATCAGTTTGATTCAATTCTCAATGAACAATAAATAAAAACTAAATTCATTTAACTAGTTTAGTGATCCAATAATTTTTCTGAAAAAGGGGTTGGTTGGGTAACAGGATTAATTTTTTCTTTAAAAAAATAATTGTATTCTTTCGTTTGTTTCATGTCGTTTTGTGTTGGTGTTGTCTCGAAAATTTGTAGTAGCAATGTTTTTTTATTTTTAAATACGTATCTAATATGTCTGATTTTTAAAATAGTATTATCATCAACACGAAAAGACTACTTTTCGAGCCCCGAAGAATTATTGAATTCGAAACGTTGGCAAGAATACCATATTTTTTTAAAGAAAAAATTGATCCTGTTACCTAACCAACTCCTTTTTCAGAAAAACTAAATTGTCCATTGAAAGTCGATTGCTAATCAGGTTTAGTCGAGATGCATATAACTACGATGTAATAACAGAATTTGCAAAGCAGTTGGTTTTTGTTTTAGGTACAATAATGACACTCAATCATATTATAAGTATCACTCTTTGAAATAACTTGATAGATTTGGTGTCCAACAACAATTTTACGTCATATATTCCGTCAAATATATATATTCATAAATTCAACAGCTATTAAAACACTTTTCCTGCAGGAGAACAAATATACTGTTTCTTGACGCACGCTTTGTTCATCATTTGAATCAGAGTTTGAATAGATTTATTTTTTTCCAGAGATTTCCAATTTCCACCTATCAAGAGTTAACATATTTAACAAACTGAAGCACAAATTGAATGTTCACCACTGATTTTATTTGCTCGAGTTTCATATCATTCAATCAATAATTTTCAGTTTTCAAATTTGGGGGTATATAATAATTACATTTTTTCCAGTAACATGATCATTAATGTTAATCAATGTGTGAGATAAGTTGGTTTTTTCTGTTTGTTATTTTAATATACACATCAACTCTGAACTCTATCTAACATAACATAGGAGTATTGACCATTTCTGTGTGTATAGTGAAAATGTGCTCTCATATTTAATTTTTTATCTAAAATAATTCCAAAATATGTATTAACAGTCGTTCATTTGTTTCACTTCGAAAAAAAAGACGTTACAATTACATTTATCATTTCAAATTTTCTAAATCTAAAAATACTAACCGTACACACATTTTATCAGCTAGGTTCATTTTCCAAGAGGCTACACCAGTTATATGCATCTTAGAGTAGGTTTAAGCTGCTCTGATTTTAAGAAAAAGGCACTTGTCAATCAGCTCTGTTTGATAAATTAATAAGTATAAGTATTAAGAATACAATAATTTGTGGAGATATTGTTTAGGAAATACCCTGACTTCGTTTTTTACTTCTCCTTCAGAATATAAAACAACACGTAACCGTTATTTTAACACCTCGGCACGTGTTTGTGTTTCGATCACCAAGTGATCATTTTCAAAAAGTTTAATCTTCCTCTTGAAGATGATCACTTGGTGATCGAAACACGTGTCAAGGTGTTAAAATAACGGTTTGGTGTTGGGAAAAAACTCCAGTAATATCCATTTCTACACCAAAGGTTCCAAACAGTGCATCACAGTTAGAAAGCTAATGTTGAAAGAACGTTTGTAGAAATATATTAAGGAGAGTAATAACAATAGGAAGGAATATGTTTTGAACAATCATTTCTTTATTCTGAAACACTGAGTTGGCTTTAAAAATAAATTTACCAGAAATTACCCAGCTGTTATCCCCATATGAACGACAGCCCTCCCTCAGGAGACATGGGAGCTGAGGATTGAGATATTATATATTAACATGCTACTCCTAGCATAATTCTGTACACTACTTATCCACATAGCAGGCATCTAACTCATTCACAATGGCGGTGATTTTTTTTCGTGTAGCTCACCAAACTTTGGTAACTTTTCAATCGCAGAATTACGTGACTATTTTCATTTAAAATAGTTGCACCATTATAAAACATATATATTATTCTATAACTGACATTCGAGAAGTCTACTTTAAAACCAAATTTCATAAATGAATTTTCATTATTTTTCATTGTCTAAAATGGAAAAAAATATTTACAAAAAAATCCTATAGTATTGGATAACTTTTACAGGTAAGTCCGTTAAAATTTGTATGAACTGAGTATTCAGCTTTGGTTTAATTTTCGTGAATTTGAATAAAACATCGCAGCCCGTGTGGAATAGTCCTCATGTCGTCATCGTCATGTTTAAGATTATTTATTACATGCAACACCTACAAGGTGTTGCATGTAATAAATAATCTTAAAAAAGTGAAAATAGTTGTACGGTTTTTATGAAAGTCGATTTTAATTACAGCTGGAATATTTCCTAACCAAACTCCGTGCAATAAGTGGAACCGGAAAATATTAGGTCTGGTATACGTTTTACTTTTCCTACTTTTTGATAGGACTGTAGGAAACAGTCCTACTAGTATTACTTAGACCAACTTTCTTATCAAAAACTTTAAAATGAAAAATTTTCAACAACCAATGAAGATAAACATTTGTACCAACTACTATACTTATTATTCATATGTATCACCAGTATTAATTCAAAATTAAGATTATGATGCTTACATTTCTCGTACATTACCGTCCAGTTTTTTATATAGGAAGCTAATTTCGTGAAAGGTGTAGAGGAATTTATCGCCTATGCATATATAGGCCACTCTTTCGAAAATGAAAATGTTTCCTAGTTTCCTATCGTATTTTGGCATGACGTTTGGTTACGGCAGATCCCTGTCATAATTAGTATCACGATTTGTAAATACTGTACAAGAAGTTTCGACAAATTACCCCATCACTTGGGTTATTGATTTTTCACAACTAACGGCATAAGCTGAAACTCATTTTCTAATAAGGGACCATGAAATTCATACATTTTTAAGAGGATTCAAATGACTCCTTAAAAATTGATTATGGGCTTGCAGTCTAGTAGTATCTGAGATTGTCGGGCATTGAATACTCTTAAAATAAGTCTAGTGTGACTAGACTAGTGTGAGCTGTTATCGAAGTCGAAAAAATTTTAAATCATTGATTTTTCTGCTCTGGTATCATAATAATACAAAATATGAAAAAAAATTATAAAGGCTTTTGATTGACCACCCTCATCAAGTTTTTTCAATTACGGACCTGTAAAGCGTTTAAAAATAACAGAATGCAGCCGAGTAAGAGGAGAGTTTCAAAAAACCACTTGAAATCCCCGTGAAACTGTTCGGAATGGAATCTCATTTCTTCATTAATTACATGTATACGAATTATTATTTATTGGGAAAGAAAGTTTTTGGCTTCCTACTACTCCATCTTTCCCAAAAATTAATCACTCCTTAAAAAAAAATCTGTTTACTCGCATACACGTGATTGAAAAAGAACTGAAAAAATTTCTAAAGTTCTCACGGAGTAAAAAAGTTTTCTCGAAGCCCTCCCCTCACGTGGCTGCATCCCTGTTATTTTTAGTAATAATAATAATAACGATTTATTTTCCCAAGAAACGTACCTACAATGTTTATAGCAGGGCAAAAGCAATTATATAAAAAACTAACTATAACTGAGTACGAACAGAGCATACAAAAAAAAAGTTGAATCAGACGTGCAACTTGAAAAAAATATAAATATACATACATATATATACACACATATATACATACATATATGTGTATATGTATGTTTATATTTGTGTATATGTTTTGCTGATCAGCCGAGATCACACTATTCATTTCTTGTGGCGTCATAGTTAATGTCTCCATCTGATTTTATGGTAAACTAATAATGGTTTATCTTATTACCATTTATCAAGCGAATACTTGATCACTTATCAATTATGATTGATGTGACTACCTACTATTCTAATTTTTAAGAAACTTCCAGCATCTGAAAACCACAACGAAGTTTTTTCTTCAATCTTGAGCAACTTATATTTGAATGACTTGGTGTCAATTGGATATTCTTTTGATAGGTACTATACATTCTTTGGAATTTAGAACATAGAGTTTAGTTAGGGAACATTCCTATATCTAATTTCAGATCCCCTGACCTTAATATACATATTATTGAAACTTAATTACTCTGTATTTCGAAAAAATTTGAAAATCTGTGGCAAATGGTCAGTTTCCAATAACGACTCCATTAAAGAAAAATACAATTTGATACATATAGTTTTTGAAAAAACCGCCTCTATCCTACTCGCTTATCGCAATGTTTGAACACGACAAAAATGTCATCCTTTTACATATTTCCAAAATTTCAGAAGGCCATTTATCTGAGTTTTTTGACTGATGAACCACAGAATGAAAAGTTTTCGAAGCAATTTTATGTGTTTTCAGGTGTTTATATATTACACATCTCTCATAAAACCTTAAGAGTCTCCAATATCTGACCTGAAAAATTACTGATGAGTTTAAGTTTATTCGTAGACACCAAAACTTGTGGTGTATTCGTCACGTTCTATTGTATTTATTATTTTATGAGTTGTTGACCGTCGTTCAAAACAAACGGCAAGGTTTCCGAAAAACAATGTATGCTGTCTGGTGTTGGACCCCGAATGCAAGGAAAGCTGTAGACCTGCGGAGTCTCAGCAACGACTGGGACTTCGAGATATAACCTTCGTCCTCAGAGTCAACGCATATACTACTGGTGATGTCTGCCGCAGCAGCAGACGAAACGTTTGATAGCTCAGGTTGCATCCGACATTCATTCGTGACTCGTCCAGTGAAAGCGTACATTCTTATAAGAAAATCCATAATGAATATATTGAACAACAATATATTGTGATATTAGTAGTTTACAGAACCGCAACGTATGCTTTACTATAGCTTAGAATAATCACTACAGTGTAGCAGTGAAAATCTCTATGTTGCTCAAAACATTTTTGGTGCCCTGGTGTGAATCTTATGATAATTTTTCATATATATGAGTAACCAGGGGACATGACCCGAATTCTGCCCAGCTTGAGTTTCATTTGAAACCACATGATTAGCAACGTACTTTTCAATTACTTATCTCCCGTAATTCAAGTTCACCCTCTTAACAACTCATTTTGCTAGTCGAATTGTCATCTAGGAGAAATTGCTCAAATCATACTTGGGTCACACAAAATGCTCCGTTTTCATTTCAATTTTTGGTTGTGAAAATTATTTTATCGATACTTTTTCTTTAAGGCATTAATTGTGTCTTGTTAGTAACAAGACACAATGTAACAAGTTGTTACATTTGATCAAAATAGAAAAATTTAAATTAGAAGATTCTTCAGAACCATATTTCCGTAAACTTAATCAGTTACAGAAATTAGTTGCCAATTACATAAGCAAAGTTCAAAGGTACAACTCGAAACGAGAACTGTATTTATATTATACTCCTATAGAGTTGGAACATTGAAAGATATCAAGCTTCTGAGTCTGGGTTTATTGAGAAAATATTTTTGGAACCGAATTCCATAAATTGACCTTAGATAAATTACTTTTTATTGAAATACTTTTATATCTTATGATGAGTCAACAGTCTCTTCAATAGGGAATGTTCCTCAATTTGGGTTATTACAGCAAACGCAAGTTTGAACAAAATAAAGCCGAGTTCAATTCATGAGTTTTTTAAATTCACTTCGAAAAGTATTCAAATTAATGTTTCAAATGTTGGGTTTCAATTTTTAAAGGAATTTGTTTCTAATTCACGTATTGGCAACAGCGCCTATATCAAGTTGAAATAATTTATACGTACCTAGATGTCCTACTTTAAAAAAGGAAAATTATCTTTATAAATCAACAATTAAGGCAAAATATAAATTGTAGTTCAATACCACTTCCACAAGCCACATAAACAATAGTTGTTTTGTTATTTATTTATATAGAGGAAGATAGGTTAGGTCATATGTCACAGAATGTCTCGGAACATAAGTTAATAGAACAGCACGCCTTTGAAATATGTCATCTTTGTCTCATACATGTAACAGATTCATTGTCCTTTATTAGCTATAACCGAAGTTGCCAAATGGTGAAATAAAAACGAATCCCTTTAAATGTTGAATGCAATATTTCATTCCTCTTTTTTAAGTATTTAAATATTTTTTTAAAGAAAAAGGTTGAAATAAGTTTAAAATGCGTTGTTTTAGAGCCCTTTTATGAAAACTGCTTGATTTTCGTCAGGAGGAACATTCTCAAGAAACTTTATTCATTCCAACGTATTTTGCAAATGTGCAGAATTTGATTACATATTATAATTTCGGTGGTTCAAGGTTTTCATTACTTCAGTGAGTTTTCGGTAGCTTTTTCTAGACACAATTAGAACTCCTGACTTTCAATCTGTAAATATTATTTAGTGTTGATTTTTACATCAGACCATTTTTAATAACTTTCAACTGGAAGACTGGTCTATTTACCTATAGTGGCTGAAGAAATTCGAAAATGATTTTCAACATTTTCTAGTTTCTGGTAAGATTCTTATAAAACCAGTTAACTAAATTGCTATTTACTACTATTCAAGCAGAAGAAATTAGCTGCTTAATGTCGAAACACAATATGTGCAAATACATCATTTTTCGAACAAGCACGAAAAGATGGTGTGCAATATTTCGGAACCATCGAATGATGAATGGCCAAACACGATATACAAATATACATACGCCATGGAGCAGCCGAAATGTACTCCTCCTTATAGGCTGTTTGAAGAAGCGACGTACATGCAATGGTTCATTTCAAACACTACAAATAGAAAGTGCTATACACTCCAGCGAAGTATAAACGGAACATCTCAGCTAAAATATTTTGAAAACTCTGTGGACTTTCGCTTATACCGGAAGTAGGTTTCGAACTTTACGGTATGTATTTTTCTGCCGATTTATACTCTTCTACATCAAATTCTAGATTTGTTACTGTGCAACATTACAATGTTACATATCAGGTCTCAAAGATACTAAAATTGAACATTTCAAAGCCCATATATTTTTTGCACAAGCAAAGATACACAAATTACTATGCGCCATTGGATACGAAATTAAATACATTTATTCGAAAACTATGCAGTGTAGGAGATGCAACTGAAAGTTATCATTATTTTCAATGTGTATCACGATAAGGCAATGAAAATATAGAGGTCCTATTTAAAAAAAAATCTATTAATTTTGTCGATTATATAATATAGAACATAAATCTGCAATAAAATATAGGGCGATCCACCTAAACAGATGAAATGCTCTGGCTTGAAAGTTATTTTATCTGAGTTGACTCCCACATGATTTTTACACTATTTTTAAATTTTTTTCAATACTTTTCGCAATTTAATTCGATACAATTCCGGAAGAGTTACTTCCTTCTGGAATTGACTTCCCAACTTCGTCTTTTACCAAGTGATTATAATCTACATCAACATAAATCCAATGAAAATCGACATTTTCGCCCAGATACGGGCTTTCAGGACTATCTCAGCACCAGCAGACGCTTGAGGCAAAGGGGGTCTGTTAGACCGTGGATTGGTGATCGACATTTATATCTACAACCTTATTGCACGAATCCATTGTTTACTGAAATATATTTATCTGTTGAGAGCTGTTGGAGTAATTAATAACTCAACTCTATATTGCCTTCTGTAAGTTGTTATCTTAATAATAAAAAGAATGAAAATTCAAAGAATCATATGTCAAAAATTTTGTTTTTCGTTGAAAGATGCAGTAGTTCTGGAACGTTGAGGTATAAAACTGGTTCTACGATATTCATACGGATTTAGCACGTAGCGGCTGTTGAATCATCGATCTAACTGGTGGCTCCATACGATGACGCTTCAGTCGGATTTTGTCAGAATGGTGATTTGTGTATACTACACGATTATAAAGGAATATAATCGTGCCAAATTATTTTATATTAATGGAGGATTAGCGACGTAGCTGCTGTTAAATCGTGTAGTGGCTCCATACGGTGCCACTACCAATAACCTCTAGCACCATTACACGATTTAACTGCAGCAACGTCGCTAGTAACGTTATGTTATGTATGCCAAATAGATAATTGTTAACATTTACTGACCCAGTCACTGTTTATGGACCTAAGTGGCTCCATACGAAGACTCTATAATCTGGATAATGCCAGGGGGAATGTTATGAATGCAAAATGATTATCAAACAATAGAAACTTTTGTCTTGGAAAGTGTTTAGCAACTTAGCCACTGTTCCAGTGGCTTCATATGTCGATGACATAATATGATGCAAAACAATAGAATTAATAATTTTGTCTTCTAAGCGTTTTGTTCACATAATTAGGAATCTCTATCAAGATCCAAATAAACTATAGACGTGAATGAATCAGAGAAGTTGCTATTAATAAGGAATGTAAGGTGCCAACTAGAACTAAACATTTCACTTCATTCCATAAATACAACGAGGAGTACCAACCCTTAGGCTCATTGTATGTTTCATCTATCGAATTATTATTGAAATGAACTATTCAAATTATTCAGTGGAATCGGTAGTTCACGTTCATACTAAGATGCTGGAAAAAATTTGTGCAGTGGCAAAGAGAAACCAAGAATTAGGTAAGTGATATGCGTCTTTTCTAGGAATCGATACATGAATATGTTTTCTTATACAAATGAAGTATTTTTGTTTTGAAAAGTGAACGTTGTTTAAATTGTTTATTATATAATTTTTTGTAATTAGTTGGAGAAGTGAAACGAAAACGCTTTGTTACCGTGAACGGACCAAGCATCTCTATTAAAATCAGAATAATACTGAGATCATAGTTGTCGATCTCCAACAAACTAGTACACAGCAGAACACTAAGAGATTTGTGTGTACTGAAAACTTGTAAGTGAATACTAAAGTTGCTAAATTTCGTAAGATAAACTTGTATCTTGATGTTGTAAGAACTATGTTGTTGAAAATAAATATGAATTGAAAATGGTAGTATTCATTATGAGAAAAGTTCATCAACGAGTGTCCGCTTTAAAAAATGCTAATGTCTGATTGGTGCAGTAGCAATGGTGTTGAGACCTTTGAACTGATAAACTACACGTATATCACTATACTTACTGAGGGTATATTAAACACTCCTGAAGAAATTATTTTATAGTGAAACGCGTGTTGCGGTTTTGTGATATGTTTTGTGAAGCGGCTATTGCTTGTTAATAAATTCGATATTGAACATGATATAATGCAGTATCACGAGATACTTCTCTGTTATTTTCTTCCTGAATAGCACTTAGTATGTAATATTAAGACTAGAAAATCCTTATTGAAAGTCATGCATGAATTATTGAATATTATATGTCCTATATATAGAGTAGTAAGGGTAAATGTAGGCCAACAGCACTTGAGCCACATGAGACCCATTGTACATCCTCCCGAGGAGTTTTCCTGTAGGTCATCGCCCATCCAGAAAGGTGGACAGGTCACTAGTAGACATCTCCTTTATATCGGCAGGTGTAGGCCAAGATTCGCCGAACACACTCTCTTATTGACGAAACTCTGGACACCCGCATAAGACATGCCTGACAGTTTCATCTTGCTGTTCACACATCCTGAATAGAGGTGTGTCCACTAGCTCCATAATATGGAGGTGTTTCCTTAATTGACAGTGGACAGTCAGAAATCCTACTGTTGAGCGTAAGTTTTTCCTGGGCATCGCCAAATATTGCTTCGGTGCCAGCTTCCCGGGGTCGCCCAGGGTGATCCTGGAAGGTTGCATCTTTTGATTCCATCCCATTTCTTTAGGGATTGGCATGGGTGTGACGGTTGGCTAGATCCGCAGTTGTCGAAGTCATCAGGCCGTAGGTGTCACTGGGTCCTAAAATTCTTAGTCCAACTGCTTCCATGGCTACAGAGTCGCCATTGCGATTACCTTTACTCCTGTCGTGTCCTTTAACCCATCTCAGGATAATGTTATTGTCTACCGAGGCTAATAGGGCTTGTCTACTCTCAGTGCAAATTTTATAATGAGTTATTGTTTGCATTATAATCTATAGAAATAATTTCAGTTCACACCATAACCAAATGAAATTAATTGTGCATATTTATTAAAAAATCCTGAAACACGACAATTTAGATTTTGAAATTGGGTTCTATTGCGTGTTTTCTGAATTATCAATGAAAAAGTCCCCAGTGCAACAAAACCGTTAAATATTTTATTTGTAACTGTCAATATAGAAAAGTCGAAAGTTAGATATCTGGCTGTTCACTTTGAAAAATCTGTTTTTCTCAAGATTCGATATCATAGATATATGTTAATTTTACGGTATGGAGCAAATTCCTACGAAATCGTAGAAGGGCCAAAGAGGGTAAACTTTTCAGCATTGTAATTTATGCGTTGAGAACAACTCGAGCACTTCGACCGTTACTTCATCTCTTTTGATAATGTCTACCGCAGTAGTAGACGAAACGCCACGCATTAATACCTGCAGATCACGATCAAAAACTCTGAATTTATTTTTTTATTTTTGAAAATAC
The DNA here is from genome assembly GCA_015342105.1 of Leptinotarsa texana. Classification (NCBI taxonomy): domain Eukaryota; kingdom Metazoa; phylum Arthropoda; class Insecta; order Coleoptera; family Chrysomelidae; genus Leptinotarsa; species Leptinotarsa texana. The sequence continues at coordinate 2,978 of WOGN01000315.1, read as the reverse complement.
ATAATTACCTTCGTAATTTCCCTTTCAAATAATTGGCATTTTTTTCAACAACTGTTATGTTGGGATTGATAATGTAATACTCGTAAATACAAATATAATATAATATTCTATATTATGTTAATCAAACAAATTGAAGATTCGCCAGAAAAAACAAATAGTTAATACCTAATTCAAAAAGTTGTCAATAATGGAATAGAACTGTCCGATGCTTGATGGAAATCCACATTAAAACTAATTAATACAGTTTATTGCATGATTTTCACTATAAAGGGTTTTACATAAACCGCGACACGTGTTTCGCTATACAATACCTTCCTCAAACATTTTAAGTTGTCAATAAATTATTCATATTCTAGTCAAGAATTTCTTCTTGGTACTCCTCATTCCTCATTTTCTGTCAGCAATAACTAGTGGCATACTCTTCCAGTTCATCGAGAACCAAAAAAAGTTGATTTTTTCGGAACATAAGACCCTTGGTGTTCTGCGGGTTAGTGACATGTCAATTTAGATAAAATCGGGTCGTGTGTATTGGTATTTTTGTAATCAGATTCTGAGTTGGATCTAAGCACCTTATGAACTAGAAATAACGACATCTGAATTAATTTGTGCAACATATTTATAAAATGATGTAACAGAAACTTCCAATACAAGCACTTTTCCAAATCACCAGAAATGTAATACTCTCCTCGACACCTGTTTCACCAACTAACTTGGCGTCTTCAGGAGTTTAATTTTCTGGAGAAGCCAACTTGGTTGGTGAAACCCAGGTCGATAAGAGTATTGCATTTCTGGTGGTTGAGAAAAGTGCTTGTTTTGAATTTAATACTCGACGCCAGAGGTTTCACTTTTACCTTTTATTAATAGAAACTTATTAAATTACAGAACTTATGTTTTCTCCATGAGCAAAGTTAAAGAACAATTTAAGTAATCACATCACCTAACGTAATTTCTAAAAGAAAAAACCCTATGATGAAATTGAAAAAATGTTACATGAGTAGGAGAACACAGTGACTCAAATTTCTCAGCAGGTAAGTCATGATAAATGTAAAAAGAGAAAATTGGCCTCCATATGTTGCATAAGACGTATGCACTCTTCGACGAAAGTTCCAATCAACATATTAACATCTGCAAAGATATGCAAGAACAAATACCAACATTGAAACAAAATAGAGGATAATATTTTGTTCTCCGGAGAAACTGTTACAATGTACAATGGTCCAAGTTCTCTTCAAGAAAAAATATTTGGTGAATGAGAGAGCCAAGTACTTAAATTATACAAAACGCTGGGGGGTCCGATTCAAAGTTGTATTTAAATAGCAAAACTACTTGAAGGAAACCGAAACACATTTTCTTGCAGAAAAAATACCGATTTTATAAAGGTTTTTCGGCAAGATAAGCGCCATCTCATTATGAACTCAACATTCTTCCTCTAAAATCGTACACCACTGGAATTTTTCTGAGGGTATGTTTACATTTTGAGCACTTAATCAACTGGATCTGTTATTTATTTTTTGTTATCAATGAATTGATATTCTAAACCCACTTTATACTGTAATGGAAAAAATTTACGAGTACGTGTCACACAGGTGGGCACTCTATCACCAACTATTGCCATGATTTCTCTGCATCACCATAATATCCTAAGCAGGCATGATGCCTAAATTATGATTAACATTAAACTCAGAATAAAAAGTTAGTAAAGTAGTATGAAATTTGACATGCCGGATTTTGTGCTAATCATCGATATGAATTTACGGAGATTTTATTCCAGTGTCTATGGTGAATGTCATCAAGAGCTATTTTAAATCCGAGGTGTAATCACAAAATTTCTTTACAACATTATTACAATCCTCCTTTGCGAAATATCAAATAACATACAGGGTGTTTAACGGGAATTTAGAATTGTTTTACCACCAATTGAGTGTCCCATCTACCTTTCCTAATGGAACATCTTATATTTTTTTATTCTTCGACCCCTGAAGAACATTATTATCTGAAAGTATAGTGTGGGGTCTCTCCTTTCAGATTCTAACTGAAAATAATAGAAATGAGTTTAAATGGCACTCTGTAAAATTGTCAGTGTCATATAATTATAAATTATACTCTGTCTATTCAAGCAACGGAGTGCTCGAAAACATTATCATGCATTGTGCACGCATTCTCCCAAACAAATCTACAGAGTCTGACTAAAGAAAATTATTTATAGTTTCAACTAATGAAGAAAACAAAAACAATTTTGTATAATTTACATTAAATGAACTATTATGTGCTTTAGCAATTTCCTTAACAATATTTGGTTTCATGTTCATTCACTATCCTTGAAAGTTCTGATTTTACCATGTTATCCTGGAATGGTATACTTTTCAAACGCATCCAGTCTTGAATTACAGCTTTTTTGTGGCTGTAGTAGGAATTTTTTTCAGCTTTTCTGGAATGGTATGGAACTAAAACAATTACACAATCATCTTGTAGTTTCGGAACTGTTCCCAAATCAATTCTCAAAAGATATGCCATCCATTTTCTCATGATGGTCTGCCGTTTTCTTCTGCTCGAAGGCCCACAAGGTGTCGGGGTCAAAACCGGTTTCGCTTCCTATGTGACATTCAATCAGGATCACTACTACTTTCAGATTTTTCTGTAGTGCTTGTGTTTTGTTCTTTAAAAAAGTCGTTTACAACTTTTAGAAATGAATCTATTGGCATTTCGTTTCAAAAAAAATGATGTGATTTCCTATTAATAGCGTTTAAATCAAAATCGTTTACTTTATTGATACTTTTCTTTCGTGAGGGATGTGGTTTTTGAGCCGAAAAAGAATTCTTTTGTTTATATTCTCTCATAGCTTAAAAATCTATTTAAAATCTGTATTTCCGTTAATCAGCTGGCGCCCCCATACGAACGACAACTCTCAGAAGTTGAGAAACTTGTGCGAGCTAAGGACTAACGAGGTCTTACCTTTTAACGTGTGATTCCTAACACGG
>WOGN01000314.1:0-26855 GCA_015342105.1 Leptinotarsa texana | reverse complement strand
TGGAGAATAAATCCATTTGGAAAAACGTTCTCAGTCAGTTTATTCCTTATAAACGCAGTTCTCCAGATGCATGCGTGGAACAGGCATGATGAAAACTTTTCGTAAATTGGAAACGGTAGAAAATAGTTCACAACAAAACACGTGATTCAGACTAGTTTTTGTCTATTTGGTGGAAAGTTTCTCGAGTTTGTGTTCGAAACAATTTTTTGTTTTTGAAAACGAAACTAATCGCAAGCGAGTCCGTTTGGTGGAAATCCGCCTTCATACCTGAATAGTTGCTTGCTGTTGTTGGTATAAATTTCTACCGAAGAAGCTACAGTGTTAGCAAAACGCGCCTAGGAATTGATATATCAGTAAAAATAGTTTAAATTATTATCTATTATCAACAAGTAACGGCTCAGTCTATTCATAATTTAAGGTTTATTATTAGTGTAATACCTACTCGTTTGAAAGTAAAGATAATGTTAAACCCAGGAAGTGAACAAAATCCATTCTAACGATTTTATTTCGTGCATTTCTTGGTGACAACACATGGCGTTAATCTCCATTCGATTACATACCATTCATTTCGCAAGCCGCTTACTGTCTAATTGAACTGAAGTGAAGTATAATGTTCCTAATACAACAGAAAAACATTTGATAAGTATCAATTGAAAAACACGTTTCCCATAAAAACAGAAATACTGTTTCTTGACGCGCGTTTCGCTAACTAAATCAGCATCACCAGTGGTTACAATGCTACCTTTCAAAATTTGATGCATATTAGTTTTTTTTAGTGTAGGATATAAAACTAATTTTTAATTTATTCATATTTCGCAATCCACTTAGATAAAAGTTGCGTTTAAAGTTTACCAACTTTCGCCAATATCCTTGATTATTCGTTTCCAAATATTTTTATGGGTTTTGCTCCATTAACAATGTAAATGATCACATACATGAAAAGATATATGTTATCTCATATGTCTTATTATTTCAAATAATCGATTACTAAATTCATCATTTCCCTTTTGCAAAAATAAATATTTCCTCCGCAACGGGAGAATTTTTTTTGACAATAATTTGAACAAAATTTGGGGAAACTGAACTCCGGAAACATGACTTTAAGAACCAGAAATGTGGACCAGTGATAACATAATTTTAGTGTATAGTCGCAGACATCCTAAATTTAGGATGGAATTGGAACCTCTGGAGTGAAAAGAATCAATTGAAATACTTTGCCACACTAGAAGAAAATATTGTGTCTCAAAAGGCAGTGTTTTGTTCTGGTGTGGAAAAAGTGTTTTCAATAGATTCATTTCACTTACTGTCTCTCAAAACAGTATTTTGTTGTGTCGTTGAAAGTGTCATCAGTAGATTAATTTTATATATTGTCCCAAAAGGCATTACCTTGTTCTGGTATGAGAAAATATATTACTAGATTCATTTTACATATCGTCTCGATGGATAGTACTTTGTTCTGGTGTGGAAAAAAAATTGTTTTCGTAGATTTATTCCATATATTGTCTCAAGAGACAATACCTTTGTTTTGGTATGGGAAAACTGTTTTTGGTAGATTCATTCCACATATTGTCTCAAGAGACAGTAATTCGTTCTGTTGTGAAAAAGTATCATTAATAGATTAATTTTAGAAGAATCTGTTTAAAATCTGTTTTTCCGTTAATCAGCTGTCGCCCCCATACGAACAACAACTGTCACAAGTTGAAAAATTTGTGCGAGCTAAGGACCAACGAGGTCTTACTTTTTAACATGTGATTTCTAATTCTGGTGTGAGAAAAGTGTTCTGTTGTGGAAAGTGTCATCATTAGATTAATTTTATATATTTTCTCCAGAGCCAGTACCTTATCCTGGTGTGAGAAAATATTTACTAGATTCATTTTACATATTGTCTCGATAAATAGTACTTTGTTCTGGCATGAAGAAAGTGTTTTTTTGTTCTGTTGTGTGAGAAAAGTGTTTTTGGTATATTCATTCCACATATTGCCTCAAGAGACAGTAATTTGTTCTGTTGTGTAAAAGTATCATTAATAGATTCATTTCAAATATTGTCTTAGTAGACAATACTTTTTTCTGTTGTGAAGTAACTGTTTTCAATAGGTTCATTTTGAATATTTTGTCGAGAGACAGTACTTTTTCTGGTCTGAGAAAAGTGTTTTACTAGGTTGATTTTACTCACTGTCTCTCAAGAGACAGTATTTTGTCTGTTATGAAAAGTATCATCATTAAATTAATTTTATATATTGTCTCCAGAAACAGTACCTTGTTCTGGTGTGAGAAAATATTTCACTAGATTAATTTTACACATGGTCCCGATAGATAGTACTTTATTCTGGCGTGAAGAAAGTGTTTTTTGTTCTGTTGTGTGAGAAAAGTGTTTTTGGTAGATTCATTCCACATATTGTCTCAAGAGACAGTAATTTGTTCTGTTGTGTAAAAGTATCATTAATAGATTCATTTCACATATTGTCTCAGGAAGCAGTGCTTTGTTCTGATATGGGACAGTATTTTGTTCTGTTGTGGAAAAAGTTGTTTCAATAGATTCGTTTCACATATTTTATCACTAGACAGTATTTTGTTGAAAACGATCACTTGGTGATCGAAACATGTGTCGAGGTGTTAAAATAACGGTTTGGTGTTGGGAAAAACTTCAGAAATATTCGTTACTACACCACATTCCCTAAATAGTACTCTATTCGATATATCACTGAAAGTTAGATAAATCTTCATGAAGGTGATGAAAGAGAATTCATCAGCAGCATTCTATTCTACGTAAAAAATTGCGTAAACTTAGATCAATCAAGCCCACCCATTCTCATTTTGTTTTAAAATTTTACTTGTACACAAACGAAAGTGAAATTCGGGTCAAGATATATCTGTAGGTATAAAATAAAACAGTCGTCGTATGTTAGTCGCCAATCGAATTCAGGAATGATTTCACTTTTCTCGTTGCATTATGTCACACTTCTGAGGTGGCCTCCAAGTGGTAATATTGTTAGAATCAGTGGCGGTACCAAAGCTGCTATAACAATTACTTCATTACTTCTGTTTGCGGTAAATTTTCGGTTCATGAGTTTCATCGGGTCACTCGTTTCGTTGACTGAGGATTCGATTGCAGTCATTTGATTCGTTATGTAACATAATCGTAGACATAATTAAAATCTGAAAAGTACTTTCAAGGTTTCAAATTGTCCGTTTTTATAAAAAGTTTGAATCTCTTGAATATTTCTCTTCTTGTTTGCTCTAGAAAATATAGAATGAGTTCAGTTTTATAAGATGGGATTAAACGTTCGTAGGCTAACTCACAGATGGCGCTGCCAGTATTGAATCCATATGATTTTTAGTTAACTCTAACCTTCAAAAGATACGTGTACAAATTTCACAACTGTCGAATTACTAGTTTGCGGGATAGAACATTTTGAGTGAAGCACCTTTTGTTGGCTTGAAGAAAATTGAAATACAAAAGTGATAAAGTTATTTGTTCAGATAACTTCAATAGGTTATGATAATTCGGTTTGTGAACAGCGCGTTAGTGTTCGAGAACGATCTGGATTACTTTGAACGGGATAAATATGCACGGCGCGGCGACATTACGCTTAGTTTAAAACTGAACGCGTAACTAACGTCCAGTGTTAGTTAGTCCAGGGTTAGTAGAGAACAACAAAAATAATATTATGGCAAGCAGTTGTAAGAAGGTAAAGACATACCACTTCCATTCGGAATGGGAAGAACAATATTTTTTTACAGAAGTTGAAGATAAAAATGTGTGTTTGTTATATAATACTTCGGTCTCCGTTGCTAAAAAAGGAAATATTGAGAGACATCATTCTTAATTCTTAAAAATAGCAAAGTTACGGAGCTTGTGGAATGAACTCAATAATGGACTCAAAGCAAAGAATCAGCCAGGTACACCAGATTTAATGTTGGATTGTAAAATGTTCCATGTATTACCACTTTTGAAACATTCAGATCCAGTTGGATGTTGCTGACTACAGAAGATGACCAAAACTTTTGATGAGATCGCGTTACAATTGTATATGTACGGAAGAAATGTCTTACCAGATATAGAGAAGAATGAAGAAATACAAGAAGCACTCATTGCTAAAGGTGAAAATTGCAGGAAAGAAAAGTTCAGATTTTCAAGAAAAAGTGCTCACAGCAAGATGACGTCTGTAAATATTATAAATGTAAAAGACACTAGGTGATATTTTGTAAGAAATGGATTGCAGATGGACGACCGGCAAAAAACAAAGAAGAGAATTCAAAAATGATAGTGCAACAGTAGCGCTCATGAGTTTATGTAACGAAGTGAATTCTTTTAATACAATTCCATTAGAATGGTGGATAGATAATGGATCCACAAAGTATGTTGTGAATTGTTTGGATATGTTTCTTAGTTTTAAACAATTTGAGAGTTCCTGTTCCATTGAAGCAGCTGAAAAAGAGAGTTTCGATGCACTCTAATTAAAACAAACCCATATGGAGGTGTTGAAAGGTAGAGGACCAGGCTGGTTGTTTAACGATTCAATCAGCGTCAGGGTACCGATTATAGCCAAACATTCAGTCCAGTGGCGAAGCTGGGAACCATCCGAACTGTTCCAAATATTGCAGCAATTCGCTTGAAGGACAGAATCACAGAAAAATAAAGTGCTACTTCATCAAGATAATGTACAGTGTCACATATCTATGAAAATGTTGACGAAATTACATGAATAGGGCTTCGTCGGATCTCTACCTAACAATTTTCTCAAAGACCCAACCATACAATCAACAACATTTCTGAAGCCAATAACGCAAAATAAAGTGATTAAAACGATATCAAAACTCACAAACATCTGTTTAGCAGGCCCCGATGGCATATCCTCAATATACATAAATATCTGCTAGAACCATTAGTACACATCATCAACTTGACCTACAGATAAGAAAAACCACCACATCAATGGAAATAACCATCGATGACTCTTGTTTATAAAGCTGGCAAACAAGATTGTGTAGAAAATTATAGGCCAATCTGTCATGAACAAATTTGCGAAAATCTTTCAACTTACACTTAAAAAAAGATTAATGAATTTCTCTAGTGAAAATCACGTAATATCATAAAGTCAATTCGGTTTCATCGCAAACCCTAATACTGAAAGTGCTGTATTAGATCTGATTGAAAAAATCGTGATGGCCATGGATAGCTCTGAAAAATGTTTCATGATTTTCCTAGACCTTGCCAAAGCTTTCGGAAACGTAGCACATGCCAAGCTTTAGAATAAGTTATACCCATACGGTATAATAGACGGTATAATAGACTACAAAAAAAAATTCGGCAATCAATTTAGTAGTGCTGCACAAGTCAAAATAGGAGTTCCTCAAGGAACAGTATTGGAACTGATTCTGTTTCTTATTTATATAAACACAAGTACAAGTGATAATAATAGATCAAGATCTTCAGATGATGTGGTGCTGCAGGTTTTTCTGGGTTTTCCTGCAGCTGAAAAAACAAATGCGCCACTGGAATCAATGAAGTCGCCCCGGAGCGCCAATTAATTTTTATTGTTGTTTTTATTTTATTTTTGTCGTTGTTTTAATAAAATTGTTATTTTCGGTTTATAAATAAAAAACATATTTTAAGAATTGAAAAAAAAGTGTATAAGTACAATACAAAAGTTCAAAGGGCATCGCATATCATATGCAAACGACACTGACATTGATATTGAAGGGGACTTATTGGAAAATGTATACAAATATTCACAGAAGGTATTAGGCGACGTAAGGCTATCGTTAAATTATAACCTTAGTCTAAATAATAATAAAACAAAGTATCTAACATTCTCTTTACTACAAAATGATCAGACAGAAAAAAATACTTAGAATATACATCAAACAAGGTGTGAATCACCTTGTCCATTGTCCATTGTCCATTGATAGAAAGGTTGATAAATATAAAATATCTAGGACTTATGATAGATCAGCTTCTGAGATGGGACGGTCACACTGATTACAGTATGAAAACACTCACAATGTCAATTAAATGTTTAATGTATAAGTTTGAAAATGTCCTTATAGGGGCAACTACAGTAACGATAGTTACAAATAAAAGTTGTAAAAAACAGAAAGTTTCAATTGTCTTTTCTTCATTATGATTTCCTTCCACGTAGTAACTGCTACATCCATCAATTTATTCATGTACAACCTAATAATATCAAATCATAAATGCGTCATAGCAATTTATTTTTAATGATTGGCCTGTAGTTGCAATCGTCTGATTTAATTGTGAACATCTGTGAATGTATTATTTTTTATAAATGATTCTTCGTTTTTACATGATTATCAACAAGTCCTATTGATAAACGTGTCGATGATTTTTTATAAATGGAATTTTGCAGAAAAGGTCAAATCATTCAACCATTCATCTATACCTAATATTGATATTAGGAGAAGGAAGATTACTTTGTTTGTAATAGACGGTTTCAAAAACTACTTAACCAATTTTGAAAATTCTTTCGGAATTTTCCTCCTGATTATACTTTTATTAAATAACAATTTTTCACGAAATGAAGGTTTACATAACTATTAAAATTAGAACCTGGAGTTTTTTGGTTTTGGAAAAGGTCTTTGCTTGAAGAGTTGAATGATTATAATTTTCTATTTTTTATGAACAATCAAAAATGTTATATCAGAAATATAAATCAAACATTTTTTTTTCCTTTTCTATAAAAGATCCATCAATACTTTTTATATTCCCATTGTTCAATAACTTTGTTATAAACAACTGCATTGTTCATCAGGTAATTGAAATATTTTTTTGGGAATCGAATCACCACTAGTATTGAAAAATCGTTTTTCGAAAAAAAATTTTTTGATTTAAAATACATTTATTGCACTTTTCCATATTTTCCTTTTTCTAAATTGGTACATGGTTATATCAAAATAATTTTTACTCTGCAAAATAAAGAAAGTGTAAAAATGTGTTTGTCAAATAAACAAATAAGAAATTATATATTTTCTCAGAATACAGAATGAAAATAGTGAATTTTTATATTGATATTTATTGGCAAAAATAAATAGTAAACTTATATATGCGTTTTTATGCAGGATATTGAAAAATGAACAATTTTTGTAAAATCCCCATTTTATAAACAATGCATTTGTTCATAACATTTTTTTTAAATAAGCTTATATCAATAAGAAAACGAATCAACTGGAATATTAAAAAAAGTTCAATGACTGATTTATATTTTTAAAATTTTTGAGAATTTGATTGTTCATGAATAAATTGAAAATGAAATTAAATTGCATTTTTGTGGATGGATCTTTTGAACAGCCTTAGATAAATAGGAAAAAAAATCTAGTCTCCAATTTCAAAAATTATCGGGGTCTTTAAGGAGACCTTCAATTTTGGAAAAATTAATAAAAGCATTATTATTAAAGAATTGCGCTAAACTTTTTTTGTTGAATTATTATTCATTCAACTATCCACCAAATTCCAAATTCGTTAATTCCTCAACATTCATATTCAACGGAATAAAAAAAAATGTTGAAGCAATGAAATCGACTACATATGCGTGAGTAAAAATATCCGTTTCAAAGTTTTTTTTATTTTGGATATCTACAATGGTTCGTGAGATATTCGCAATAAAACGAACTCCTCTCTTTTTGTACAAGTAAATTGTTAATAACTTTCAAACTATTTGTTGGCGCAACATGAGTCAAATAACTAGATGATTATTGAAAGTCATAATTTTTGATGAATGCAAACTGCACTTTTTTCACTCATCTAAATTCATGTCAGAACATATTTTTTTCACAAAACTAAAAATGAGACTTTCTCCACTTTGTAGAAGTAAGCATATATTACGCCTGTTGGGACGGGTTGATTTTATATGTTTCTAAAAAGAAAAAGTCAAGAGGCATAAGATCCGGTAATCTAGTCGACCACTGACTAGGTCCTCTTCTTCCATTTGGTCCCTTTTTTATCTTAAAAGATTGGTTTGAGTAGGTCATAGATGCGAATTATTAGTATCGATTTTTTGAGGTGACTTTGAGGGTATTAATAATAATACGCATATAGTTTTGGTTTTCCCTTGCTACTACAAAAAAGGTTTCCTGATTCTCTTTATTCATAAGTCCTAGGCCTAGCTAAGTTTCAGCTTATCGCCCTGTCTAATTATATCAATACACCGCACATACAGTTAAGGAATATACAGTTACTTTGGTTTTTCATTTATTTAAGGCGCCCCAGAAGTTGCGTCAGATGTCCGGGTGGAATGTAACAGCGATGAAATAATAATCAGCATCAACACCAGATCAGGGAGGTTCAACGGCATGATCTATCCCAGAGGCTTATCGAAAAGTAGTTCCTGCATGGGCGAATGGTTGCAGAGGAAGGTCCCCATCAAATACAGTCTCCCACTCAGAGGGTGCAATACCATGAGTACAGAATTGGTGAGTAAATTGATGTTTGATAAAAAATTGTTTATTTCGAATCACCAGTGACAACTACCATTTCAGGTACATACTCAGTAATAATTACCTATAATTAAAATGAACGTTACAAAATGTGATATATGAAAGAGTGTTGATATACTCGTATGATGATATTTACATGAAACACTGCCATCCTCAATAGTGTACTTCGACGTTTCGGGACAAAACACTTGTCTCACCACCTCATCAGGTTAGCTTTAAAAGACGAAGCACTCGATTTATTTATAGTATCACGACTTAATTCTTCCATAGTAATACTTTATGTTATCTTCCTTTGAAAGTTCCTCTTTTTCGTTGAAAATGGAAAAGTAGTTAGCTAAAATACTTTATTCCTGAGAATTATAGATAAAATTGATGAATAAGTGGTTTTTGTATTTAGCTTCTCTTTGAAAGAAGGTGTAGATTTCCAAAACATGAAATGAACTTCTTGAACTAGACTTCATCAATAAAAAAATTAGACCAAATATTTCTAACCCGGTTGATGAGACGTACGTCGAGAAAAGTATTGCAGTTCTGGTGTTTAGCAGGAGTACCCGTTTTGAATCTCAATGTTCCTTTAGCAAGCACCAATTTATACGTTTCCTCGAAGGTGTTGAATAAATTTGAAGTTTATTTCACACTTCGATATCGGAAACTGAAAGTAATGTTTATTCAAATCTCTGTTTTTCACTAAGTTTGAAGGCGTTTACACAATACATCCTGGATACATTTGCTGGTATTGTGACATCGCTCTGCTATTGTTCAAGTTCATGTCATTCCACTTTCGTTTCTTTTCAATTTCTTTTTTGTTAGAGAGAATGTAATAGTTCGGCCCACAATGCTTTATCCTACGCGAAGCCGTTTTAGATTCAGCAATGCTCTTAAAAGGAATCCTGTCGACATTGTGACGTAAAATTATTACACCGAGTTGGGCGAGAAACAAACCTCTGACGAAGGCGAACTGTTCAAAGAGTTTCTGCAGAATTGCTCTATTGGGAACAATAAAATTAGAAGAATAAATCGGGTATTCCATTATATTTTCAATTATAACTGCCTATATAAAATATCTATTTGTTCTTTTCATGACTCAATGTTATCTTTACTGTAACACTTCTTCATACACCTTTCCGATCCGACTCCGGATTGATTTTGTCCCAAAAGCGGATCGGTGAAGGATCGCCAGTGGGTAAATACACTTGTCATACATGCTTCCGACTTTTTTCCGATTTACCACTCCGGCTTGATACACTTTCCACTCTCTCCAGTGTCGACAGATCTCTCACTCGCTCGCTATCAAAATTGTATGAGAAAATTGTAACTTCCAGAATAAGGAAGTATGTAGAAGTCAACAACATATTATGTAACAACCAGCATGGTTTCAGGAAAAATCGTTCCGTAGAAACAGCCTCTTATCACTTTCTCAGCAACATATATTCCAACTTGGACGCTGGTACCTTTGTTATAAGTGTATTCTTCGACTTGTCAAAGTCTGTGTCATAGAATTTTCTGTCTAATAAGTTCACTGGACTTGGTCTTCCAAAGAATGTATTAAGATGGTTAGGCTTCTATATGGAGGGGCGCTGTATGTCAGTCAAATATGGAGGCAACATGTTAGATGACCATTCTGTTAAACTGGGTGTTCCTCAGGGCTCAGTTTTAGGACCATTATTATCCATTATATTCATCAACGATTTGCCTGACTATGTGAGGGACTGCCATATAACGATGTTTGCAGATGATACCAGTGTTACAGTCACTGGACATACTATAGACGACATGGTAACCAAAATTAGTAACATTATCGATGAATTCACTTCTTGGTGTGAACGCAACCGACTAGTCTTGAACACCTCAAAATCAGTGACAATGAAATTTTATAACAGAAATAATAATACTCAAGATGCAGTATTCTCTATTGATGAAATAGATATGTCACAAGAAGTAAAATTTTTAGGAACAATTGTGGATGAAGCCTTGAATTGGAACTCTCATATTGATAGTGTCTGCAAGAAACTCAATAAAGCATTTTTTGCAATAAAGCAGATGAAAAACTATGTAGATCAGAAAAGTCTGATTAGCATCTATTATGCAATGGCTTTTTCACATATTTCCTTGAACATCATGTCTTGGGGGTGCGGTTCGGATTTCAATAGGGTATTTATAGGACAGAAACGTATTCTGAGACTAATTTTTGACATGGAATATCGTGAAAGTTGTAAACCAGTGTTCATGAGAATGAAATTGCTGTCTGTCCCAGCACTGTATATTTTTAAATGTGTAGTTTTTATTAGAAAACATCTTACAACTCTCACAACTAATGGATCCTCTCACAGTTTTTATACACGTCACGCTGATCAATTGAGAATACCCCTCCACAGGACAGCTAAATTTCAAAAATCACCCTTATATAATGGTATCATCCTGTACAATAAATTGCCATCTTCGATTAAAAATCTGAAATCCGAAAATGTATTCTATAACCGTGTTAAATCCTTGCTCATTGCTAAGTGTTACTATAGTCGTCAGGAATACTTAAATGATAATTTAATGTAGTTATTTTATGAATAAGTGTAATGTGAATGTTATAAATGTTATTTATTAGTGTTATAGTATGCTTTTTGTTTTAATTAACCTGTCATATGTACATATGTACATATTGTACCTATTGACGAAAATAAATCAGTATTAATTTTATTATTATAATATAAGATATATCTTACTGACAATTGCTTTTGTAAGTGTTTATATTTTTATTCTTTTGTGTTTTTACTACATATCGTTTTTATTGGTTCACATTTTTTTTTATATACTTCATTTCAACTATGTACTAAGGGTAAATAGTTTGATTTAATTGACGTACCATATGTATATATACTATACCACAGTGGTTTAATAAATTATTATTATTATTATTATTATTATTATTTCCAATATAATTATTTGCCAAACGATATCAAACTTGGAATGTGATCTGTCACAGAGAAATAAAGATATGCTTCGAAAATAACCACTTCCTAACAGCTGCTAATCAACATTTTTGATTGCGGTGATTTGAAAAATATAGAATTAATTGTTTCTTTTGAAACAATTAATTCTATAGTAAATAGTCAAATCAGTGGAAACTGGAAACTATACACTATGACCACATATTTCTCAATCAACTTATCTTATAATATTCATCTGAACATTGAAGTTGGCCATTTCTTTTCAAGAATCACATTGAAGTTACTTGATGAATTGTCATATGGGGATTGAAAGCACAGATTGACCCCTAATCTTGAAGAATTCCGTGAACTGACAATAAAAATATTTTTGCCATTTTTCATCCACGTCAAATAAAAAAAAAGAGTCGATTACAGTTTTAGCTTCTCTAAGGGGACATTTTTCACATATAGTCAGTGGGTATACTAGAAGATTGGCTATAAGTCAAACCATCTGAAGGAACAATTCCCTCAGGCCAGCCTCACCTCTTTGCACTGTAGCTTAATGGACTAACACCTAACAGAAAACAACTACTCCCTTGGCTAATACCACAAAGGGCGTTAGATTATATCCAACAGGTGTCAGCGTAGGATTCTTCAATGAAGTTATTCCTGCATATGCTGTTGGCGATACAAATACCGCAATAAATTTTCAATTTTTGGAACACAGTTCCAGACCGGTTTCGGGCTGTTTGGCCACTCGTCAGTGCATGGTAGCGTCTATCATCATCATAAAATCGATGATTTCCGATAATTGAAAATCGAATTCCTTCAGATTATCATTCTTCAAACTAGGCTGCAGCGGACAACAAACAACAGGTTTGTCATCATCACATCGGTCGGTGGACGAGGTAACCAACCGCATATTCGAAATTTGCCTTATTCCTCGTATAAGAAAAGGAAACTTTTCACATATAGTCTGTGGGCATACTTGAAGACTGGCTATAAATCAAATAATCTGAAGGAACAATTCGTTTAGGCCAGTCTCAACTTCCTACAGAAGAAAACAACTTTTTCCCTGGCTAATACCACGAAGGGCGTTGGATTATATCCGACAGGAGTCATTACCTCGTTCACAGGCAGATGGGACGATGACAAACCTGTTGTTTGTTGTCCGCTTCAGCCTAGTTCGAGAAATGATACTCAGAAGTGATTCGATTTTCAATTATCGGAAATCTTCGACTTCGACAGGCCCGGAACCGGCCTGCAAGTCTGTTTCAAAAATTGAAAATCAATTGCAACAGTGTATCGCCAACAACATATGCAGGAATAACTTCACTGAAGAATCCTGCACTGACAACTGTCGGGACACCTATCAAAATCAGTGTTCTTCAGTGCTATTAAGCACTAGATGAAAATTAAAAATTATTAACAAGAAATGAAAAAAATTAAAAAGATTCCAAACCAAGTTAATTCACGACGTAATTCCTCCGAGATCTACCTATTTATAGGTCATTCCAGTGCTTTCACCTATCCCCTCTTCCCTCTCTCTGCTCTATCGGTTTTGGCCGAAGCTGACCGTTTGGCGGGAGATAGTTGCGTGTCTCTACGCTAACTTATTGGACAACATATATGCGGCTTCTTTGAATTTTCTCCTAAACTAGCGTTCTTTCTTGTGGATGATTTCAGCTTGAGCCCACTTGATGTTATGTTGCTGAGTCCAAACGTGCTCTGCTATTCCTGATTTGCTGGTTTCTCTTTCTTATGCTCGGGAACTTTCAATGGCCTCTTAGTTTCACTGATGTATGATTCTCCGTCCTCGCAGGGTAACCGGTAAATGCAATTCTTGGAATCGCAGTCTGCGTTTGGTAGCCTGGTTTCCGTGAGGCTGCTACGGATAGTATGCCCAGATATGAAATAGGTTCTGATCTTATACTTGGACCCGATTCTTCTTATTTTTTCCGAAAATTTTCTGATGTAGGGAAGAACAAGTACTGGTTGTGGCGGCTTCTCTTCTTTGTGGAGCTCTTTCTGCCAGTGGCGATCCCACTGGCAGTCCCTCATCTTGTGTAATGAATTTGTTCTTCAGTTGGAAGTAGCAGTTTCGTACACAATAGTAATTTCATGAATACTTGTGTCGGTAAGTTTGTTCTCTATCTTTCAGGTCCCCATCTTTGGATAGCTTCCTTATGTATGATTTGAAGCGCTTCTTCGAAAAGGACGTTGGTGTAGAGGCTTTCCACGTCGAATCTGATCAGTTGATACTGCTCTTTGACTTCAAATCAATTTATATCATACCAGACAATGAAACAATGGCAGTCCGTACAATACCTAAGAGTATACTATATACCATATTAAAATAATATTTTAATTATAAGATTTCTGTCTCTCTGTTTAAAATCGCAAGTACCTAGAACAGGTATCTATTATATAAATAAGAATAACTTTGTAAATATGATTTGTTAGATATTCCTCTTGAAGATGATTACTTGGTGATCGAAACACGTGCCAAGGTGTTAAAATAACGGTTTGGTGTTGGGAAAAAAAAACCAGTGATAGAATTGGTTGATTCTTGAATGAAAACGAAAATCGAAAACTTTTCCAACTAACGCTCCATTCTGAGATGTTCACTGGAAATAAGTTTACGAATTTGCAATACCTGTTTCGCTTTACAATAGCTTCTTCGAATGTTTTATACGTTTAATTCAATATATTTGTTATTTTATCCAATTTCAAATAATTTGAATATTCAGTCGTTTATAAAAACGTATAATTGAAAAGACTTGAAACCAGAACTACTTGCACTCAAGTTCCAAAAAGTAGCTTATAAATTCATGTGACATGAAACTATGTATTAACATTTTTGATCTCTCATTTTGTTACTGAATGATGAGAATTTTTCTAAAATATTACTTTTTTGTTGTTATTTTCACCTCCAGTGACCATGTTTCTATTTCTGTTTTTCGTTGAAAATATTTACGTTTAATGAATATTACAATTTCAAATCTCAAATGACTTCACATGTTTAACATTTTGAAAATATATTATTTGTAAATAAATAACCTTTCAAATGTGTGTCATGAATTTAACTCGACAAGAATCCTGAATTAGTTTCAATCATCATACTTTTGCAAGGATTGTTCAATACATTCATTACTACAAAGTGCACTGGATTATTGTCATTTCCATTGTTTCAGAATTGATATTGGCAAATTGAATCATCATAATATTAGTGAGGTTTTCTTGATGACAATTTGATGTTACAATGGACTATTATTTGGGAATATATGTTTGCTGTGCATGTTTCCAAATAACGTTGCTAAACATTCAATTAGGAACTTTGCAAGAAATCACAACCCAAATAGCGTTTCGCAATTCAACGAGAAAACATTGTAAATTGGGAAAGTTCCTGTCTCTTCTAATTGATATTTATATTGAATATCTACTTTGGTAATTACATTTGCAATAAGGAAATACAAATGATTCAAATTTTTGCGCAGGAAATTGATGAGTATGAGGAGTTTCAATAGATTGAAAACAAACTGAATGCAAAAAAAAGTCAGAATGAGAGCTTTACTTGTTGAAGAATAGAATGAAGTAGAATAAAATGGATTAGGATAGAATGGATTGGGAAGGAATAGTTTAGAACAGGGGAAATGAGATGAATGAAACAAAATAGAGTAGAAGAAAAAGGTAGGACTAGGTAGCGTAGAGTAGGGTTAGGGTAGGAAATGGTTGGGTTCGGGTAGGCTAGGTATGGGCAAGGTAGGGTAGGGTAGTGAGTGGTAGAGTAGGATAGGGTATTGTGGGGTAGGACAGAATAGGGAAGGATGTGGTCGGTGGTTGGGTAAGAGAAAGTAGGAGGGATGTCTGGGGAAGGGTAGGTAATGATATGGTAGGGCAGGGTATGGTAGGATAGGGTGAGGTAGTGTAGAATAGAAGAGGTTACTTTGTCCGTAGAAAAAGGGAAAATGAAGTGGAAACGAATTTGTATTGAAGTTATTTGAGTAGAATGAAATGAGTAGATTATAAAGTATTTCATGAAAGTATCAAAGTTGAAGAAGTGGCAACATCAGTAAATTTGAGACAGAATTACTGTGCATTTGTTTCTGTTGACCTGTTGACAATCATTTTTCATTTTGAACTGATCATAAATAAATGATAATTGATGAAGATTGAATGTAAATGGAGGATTGGTTAACCGTGGAAACTATACATATGAAATGAGGAATGTTAATAGTTGAATAAAGAGTATCAGATGCCGGATGGGACGAAGTGAAATGAACAACTCAGAATTTGAAACGTGAAAGGCAAGCTGTTTGGGAAAATTCCGGAATTTCTCAGATCTGAGGAGTATTAGCCCTCCATCCCATACTCAAGAAAAAGATTACTGTTATCATCTGAAAGGCGAGAATTTTTGCGTTCCAGAAAACTTCAGAAAGGAAAAGAACAATCGAGGGTATTCGAAACCTTTCCATATTGCGGAACATCCTGGAACATTTTGGAATGTTTGGGAATAGTTGAAATGTTTGGGGACATCCCAGATCATTTTGAAGCGATCAAGAAAGCTATCTGGTATACTAGCCGTTCATCCTCACTTCATGAAGAAGTTGTCGGTCATTTTGAGGTTTCTGGATTCAAGTTCATTCGTAGAATATTTCAAAGTTTTATTATCCAGGAGTCTAAGCACAAAGTATATCAAGTGGTGCTCACGTTTATTGCCGTTTTCAGCGAACCAATTTTATTAACAAAGGATGATACGGGTTTTGTATCTATCTTACATTTTGGAGAATTTCCGCTGTCACTTCATCTATCTTGAAACTATCGTTCAAATTCAGCAATTTTTTGGATTATGTGGAGGAGCATCGTCATGTTGGAATATTATTTTTTTTTGTATACATGCTGGATGATTCTCTATGATTTTTTTTCCAAAAATACAATCCGACACTTTCAGTTTTTGAGTATGTTGATAACCCTGGGATTGCTATCAGACCAATAACAGTAATAATGGCAATCTACCACACCATTCAAAAACGCTCTCCCGTCCAAGAAACACACATCGAATAAAAAACTACGCTCATTAAGTCATAATTACACGCTTTATATTAGCTTCACCTGTATGTATGTATGTTTGTTTGTATATATGTTTGTTTGTAACTCTCAAGCTCGGGATGACAGAATTATCGGCATTGCTTGCTCTATTCGCGGGCAGATGGCGCTGTATGTAACTATCAATTATTGCTTGATCAGTTTGCGGAGAGATGGCGCTGTACGTAACTATCAATTATTGCTTGAGTTATTCGCGGACAGATGCCGCTATACGTAACCTCCTTGATAGGATGTTCAAAAGAAAATCAAAATAAAAAACATATTTTAAGAATTATAAGTGCGAAATTTTGTACTACGGATGAAATATTTAAATATTTACAATTACCCGTGATTCAGTACAGCAAAAAGTTTTGAACGAAACGGAAGATACATTTCAAAATGTAATTCGATTACCTATTTGAAAGCAAACCAGAATATGGATTTCAAAAATGAAAACTTTATCGTAAATTATACACCTAAAAAATTCAGTTAGTCAAATATTTCAGAAAATCAAAAAATTTGAATTAAGGTGCTTGACATACATATCGAATCAAAAGATTGATTTGGAAAAATAAAATTATTTACTGAAAAAATATTTTCAGTCCATACATTTTGTGAATGAAACTTCAAATCAAATCATCAAGACTGAATTGTTTTTTAAATTATTACTGCAAATTTCTCTTCATTTCGAAACAAATTTTACAACTGTCCGCCCTCTGTTGGAGACTTACTGCATCTCAGTATTACTATAGAATTTGAGACCTCAAACTTTATTATGTTATTTGAGAGGAATTTTATATTCGTGTTGAAGATTTATAATACTAGTGACTAGAACTTAAAAAAATTATTTTTGATAATAAATAGGACTAAAAAGTGAAAGATGAATATAGTTTAAAGAAACTAAAAAACACGCTTTTAAAGAACATCGAACTAAAAAGTTAAAAATATTTTTTTTAAATGAGTTTAAAACAACAACGAACGATTGAACGTCGTTATTTAGTTCTGGACTGATCAAATCTTATACAGGTGGACACTTTAAAACTCTCTCTCGTCACAAAGGCCAATTTCTTGAGCTGAGCGTATTATCCATTGTATTTCGTTGCGAAATGAAGTTCAATCATTTCCACACTTCCCGGAATTGAGTAATTGCCGTGTTGTGAAATGATCTATCAAAAAAACCAAAACATTAGAAGACGGGCATTTGCTAACCAAGTCTGGACACTAAAATTCTGATGACAAAATTGATAACAAAACTGAAAAAGCTGCTTGCATAATATTCATTGTACAATGGAACTCAGAGTATTGACACATGTTCAAATAATTTCAATCAACTATGGCTAACACTTCTGAGGAAATAGTTTGAAATGGAAAAATTTTATATTGAAAGAAGAATTTTAGCGTATTCACGAAACTGTCATTGAATGTTCAAATATTCTTTTTCTTTAGTTTCGAAATGTATTACACCGAATTGATTCAACAACGTTTTTTCTTATAAAACAACAGGAACATAATAACTACTAAAAATACCATCATTTAATTTTGCAGAATTGCATTACATAAAAAAACGTACAGTTGATTTCCTTCTTACAATACAAATTACTCCTCCACTAACCTTATTTTCCCTGTCAGTTCAAATCATAATAACAAGCATTTCCAATGATTACAAAAAAGAATAACCATCATCTGGAGTTTTTCATTATATAAATAAACTGAAGCAAACAATAATTATTTCACGGTTTGTTAAAATATAAAACAGCAGTCTTGTAAAACAGTATTTTTTCTCCAATAAAAACAAATTACCATTTATTATGCATCCGACGTTCTTCCATCTTTTGCTCGCTTGCAACGTCTGAACACACTCCAAGTGAAAGTGGTAAGTGTGTGAAAGTTAAACTCTCTAAGCATGGCCGTCTTGATGCTTCAGTCGTCCCCCGATCTTCATTGGTGATGTGTTAAGTGAATCGTGTTTTGTTTTTGTTCGCCAACATACGCGGGACTGGACTCTGTGATGGCTTTGAAACTGAAGTTAATATGGTAGAGAAAGAAACACCTAAGTGAGTAACTCTGATAAGGATCTTCCCTCCAAAACGAGACTGTGATTTTTTATTCGAATACGCCAGAAATTTCGGGATAATTTGAGCCGTAGAACATTTCTCACAAAACTTTGAGCTTCGATAAATGGAACATTGTCAGAATGAACAGAATACATACAGCTATTCTATCTCTCGTTTTGGGAATCTTCTTGATTCAAGCTACTGATCCACCATATGAGGCGTCCACAGGGAATTTTCTTCAGTTTTACCCTTTCAAAGCAGGCAGAAAGTTATCCTCCACATCGCCTTCGAAGGAAATATCAGTTTCAAGGGAAAAAAATAAAAAAAGTAATTTGGAAGATTCTAAAAGTACCATAGCAGATAGACAGTTTCTCAGTGCATATCTACAACCACCGCCCCCAGATTTTAGCGAAATCATCTCTCCGAGGCCGATTCGCTTTCAACCGCATTTCAGAGATCTTGAATTCTCGGATCAGCGCTTTGTACCGGATTTTTTGGTCCCACCAACTCCTGGAATTGCAGATGGACCCCTGATCCGCTTCAAGCCAAGTCAACCGATTGTGGAAGACAATGATTTGGACCAAGTCGCGCTCCAAAGTGACATAGGAAACGTTATGGACCTTGATAGCAACTCTCTTCCTCTCTACCCGCCCATACATCAAGCCCCAACTGTGCATCAATTCTTTGAAAGTGGAAATTCCGCGAACCATTCCATCTCCGAAGGTAATCGTTATCCAACAGATGAAAGTTTAAACAGCTTACACAACTACTTGAAACAAATTAACAGTGATTCATCCAAAAATTCACCATACATTGCAAAACCGAATGATATCAAGGAACCCGTTCAGGAAGAGAAGACTCAGTATCAGGAACTATTGGAAAAGGATTTTATTAAGCCCCTGCTGAAACTCTACGAGAAAGAGATCCATCAGGAACCGGAAAATGGCCACCCTAGTAGAATATCCAAAGAGGATTATGTCGGTAATTTCGAAGTTATGTCCAAAAAAGAAATAGATGTCCTGATGGATGAGATAGAGAAGCTAGAAATGAAGGATGTCAGAAACGTGAACGAAAATCAGCAACTTGATGACAAGCAGAAAATAGGGGTAAAGCTCATCGATGAACTGGAAATCCTCAAACAACAATTCATTACCCAGAGAAATGCTATGGAGAAGTGGTCACATAATATTGAGGGGGAGCAGGCTACTGAAGAAAAGATGAAAAGCATGAGCCTCACCAATGAAATAACGTTAAAGAAGAACGAGAAAATTAGGCGTGATGACATCACTCCATTGGAAAACAGGGACCAGGAGCATATTGGCGAGATACTGCCAGTGAATTTCAACAGGAATATAGATCCTTTACAAACCAACAGAGCACTTTTTACGGAAAAACTGAAACCCTTTCCGCTTAGATCTCCCAACTATCGAATGCGAAAATCCTACGAGTTCGATGATAGATCCAAACTAACCTCTCTGGCTATAGAAAGGTCTGAACCGCAGAGAATTCCTCTTGTGTTCCCAGGTGAAAGATACTTTGAACCTACAGGAGATCCGTCCGATTATGTACAAGGAAAAGAACTCAAAGCCTACGAAGCAAACCCACCAGGTGGTGAACTGATATTTCCACGATCTCCCAGACTCATTTTGTCTCAGTTAGATGCATACAGGACCCCCAGAAGGTTCAGGGGCTTCAGGGATTCCTACTCAGAGGGGTTTCAGCCATATTTCGATCCTTCAGCGCGATATCAAACGGCGTGGTCATCCAGAAGACCTAGAGTGATTTTTCCGTCCGATCAAGTAACATTTAGAGACCCAGTGCAAAATCCTAGCCAAGAGCCCGAGCCCGAATTTCTAGCAGGAGATAACACTTTGCAAGATTTGCAGGAGCAGGATGTTAGAGATAGAGGTGAGAGATTAATTTTTGAGGTATTTTTTGTTATGAAATTTCTATTGACAAGGGTCTATGCAACTTACTCCGAAGTATACAGTGTCTTTCATCAGAAGTTTGAACTGAAGGAGATAAGTTGATAAAAATGTTATATAGCGAGGGTTTTTTTTAGAATGAAATCTTAAATATTGCTTTCCATATGCAGATTCCGTCGGAAAAGTACTTTCGAAAAATATGGAATAATTTGGGCTCGGAAGTTATGCCAAAAGAGATTTAAAAAACTCATCTATTCAACGGTTTCCATTTCTTATGGAAACTCAGTTGACGAATTTGTTTTTTCATAAGATTATATTAAAATTATTTCGTGCATACCAAACCATTTTTCAAGTATCACTTGAATAGTGTTGAAAAATATATCATTAGGTTGTTTTTAGAAGTTTTGTCCGATTTAATGAATCTACTTCAGACTGTAATATATTTGTTAATACTTCTTCAATTTGTTTGGAATGGGCGCCATATGAATTGGTGCACTTTTGCCAACTTAACACAAGTCGATTGATTCATTCAGCATAAAAAAGTGGGTGCTTGGGATTCGATGAATTGGACGAAGGCCGTTTTTGCTTGATCCGGATTTGTGAAGGTTATACCGGCGAGGAAGTCATCGAAGTGCTTGAAAAGACGGTAGTCGATTGACGATAGGTCTGGAAAGTATGGTGGATGAAGCAGAATCGGATCTCTTATGATGACCAGTGCGGGCTCCTACTGACGCAATTTTCGGTACATTTCGTTGTTTTTTCCACGATATGACTCTGCTGTGACAGTTTGGCTCAGTTGCAGAAAGTTATAGTGAATCATATCAGCCGCTGACCACCATACAATAACCATGATTTTTATAGATTTTCGCCTTTGGGAAGTGCCTAAATGACTGCTCAGTGTCCAACTACTGCACTGAACGTCTCCTGTTATCATAGAGATTCCCCTGTTCATCACATGGGACGATCCGATCCAAAAAAGGATCATTTTGGTTACGCAAAAGCAAAGCAGAACATACTTTGAAACGTGAAAATTTTTGTCAATCGTTCAAGTTGTGGGACACCCCCTTTTCGAGCTTTCTCGAATTCTCGTCCTGGATCGGGGTCGACCCCGAAGTATTCGACCTAGAGTCATGGGGGCAAGTGCGCGCACTTAAGCTATGTTTGAAATAAAACAAAAAAGGCTAATCAGTTAGAGTATTTATTAATCAACAAAATTATAAACAGAACAAACTTTGTCTGTCACACAAATAAACACCCAAAGTGCGGGTAAATGTGCGGTTTCTTGAGGTATGTGTGCGGAAATTAAAATTGGGGTAATTATGAATTATTTTCTCTAAAATGACTAGGAAAGAATGTTATAGAACGAATAGAGCAACAAAAAAATTATAAATGAGAATGAGATCAATCAACAAAACCTATAATTACTCATTGCAATGGTCACATACAAAATTGCCTTCCTCAAAGCTGCTATATTCTTCATGCCACCAAATTTCACAAACGCTGCATTGAATCCAGTTTTCATTCGGAGGATAAATATATTTTTCGCCACACAGGGGATATAAGTAATCATTTTCTTTATTCTCATATCTAACAGTCTTAGTTTTCATAGTCTTAGTTTCATTAATTTCAGTATTTTTTGTTGTTAGCTTCTGTTTTAAATTTAGTCGTACTTTCTTTCTGCCTAATTTCTCTTCTTCTTTTTTTTCCAGCACCCACTTGTAAGGGCTTTCAGTAGCCATTAGAAACTTCTAGCCTTTTGTACGTCTGTTTTGTAAAGTAGCCTTAGGCAATGGTTGGATAGTCGATAATGGTATTTGTGCCTTGCTGGTTGAAGATGCAGACATATCAGTCGTTGCTTCCAATAAAGAAGTTTCAATCTCTTGTGATAAGTTAGAGCTGACATTACTCGAGATTCAATAGATGTAGGCTCTGTGAGACACAGCAGAGGAGACTCTTGCTCAGGGTTTTTGGCATAGTGTGTACCTGAACATCCAGCTTCCGCAATCCCTTCTGTATTTGAGGCTGAAGTTATATCCGTAATAGAGGCAACCGCAACATCTTCATCCGAGAAAGTATCTTTATCTACTGGCCAAATTCCGGACACTTTAAAACCCGAAACTGCATTACTGAGTGATGCAGCCTTTTTGAATGCTTCGTTCACTAATTGAGCTATTTCTGTTTGCCCAATTACGCGGCCTGGGTGGTGGCTAAGCCATTTGCCACATTCATAGGCGAATTTGATTTTCAAGGGTCCGAAAAAAGCCACGATCTAAGGGTTGCATCTTGTGTGAACTGTGTGGCGGTAGGGGCAATAAGTGAGTGCCACTACCACAGCAGCAAGTGACTGCAGCCAGGGAGATGTAACTTGAGTGGTTGTCCAAAATATGCAAGACAGGATTATCTTTTGTTGGCTGAACATTATCTTTAAAATGGCGCGGGTAGTCTACAAACCGGGCGCTATTTATAAACCCAGAATTAGAAACCATTTCAATACTTACCTCAGGTGTATTGTTCAATGGAAATCCTTGCGTTCTCTTTCGAAGAAATATAAAAGCAGGTGGTATGAAATTTTCAGTTGCACTCAGTTGGCCTCTTTCTGCAGAAACGATCTTCCCTACTAGCTTCTTGCCTTTTACTGATATCTCCTTGGGGATTTTTTGGTAATGTGCTGATACCGCTTTCATCCATATTGTTTATACGACTGGGTGCAAAATTATGTATTTTGCAAAGGTCTTGTAGGTTGTCATAAAAAATGTTTACTTGGATCTTATTAAACCCCATCGCTCCGGCAATATTAGTGAGGGTCGGTTGTCGCAATTTCAATCCACTATATTTTTGGAGAAACCCGTACACCCAGTCACGTCCAGCTAATTTTGTTGACGTATTGATCCGATGCGGTACTTTATTCAATTCTGCATACTCAAAATCTAATTTTCGAAGGTTATCATAGTCAGACCATAATAAAGATCATCATGCTCTTATGCCTTCGTAAATGTCGTAGAAAATCTTCCCATACTATCCGCTGTCGTCCCAGCTTTCAAACGTTTTCGAAGGTACCCATCGAAATTAATAATCTCGCAGCTTCAAGCTGATTATTTGTAACGACAGTTCTTTGGTATTTCCGAGGCAAACCCTGAAACAAAATATTACTTCATCAACACAGTCCATGTCAAAGCTAAAAGAAGAGTGGTAAGTGTGGATTCGACCAAAATTTCTCATGATTACGTCATCTTGGCAATTAAAACATTGGCTCCAATCAAACTATATAAAACGTGGTAGTCGAAGATAGTATGGAATTTTCAAGATGGATTTCGACATATAAAAGATTACATGACAAACTTCACAAAATCACGTAATAATTTATGCAAAAATCTTCACTTACCTTGAAAATATGATTTACATGTTTTCAAACTCTGAATCTCACGGAATACCTTTATCGAAATACAATTTGGCGCTACAGAAAATAAAAGCAATCTTTCGTAGTAAAGGCTGAAGTGGAGTAAGGTCCGGAGACTTTGCAGGTCATCAAAATATTCATTCATCGTGGAACTGTATGAAAAAAATCATTCCACTGTTATGCAATGATTTCATGACTGAACCACATGTTTCTGATTCACGATAACAAATTACATAAAAGTAGTTTAAAAAAAACTGAGATGAACATTTTCCATTTAATAATTGATAACATGATACATTGTAGCACAATATTTTAAATATCAACCCGGGGTTGAACTATAAATATTAGACTTTGATGATTTGAAAGCATCATAACTCCGAAGAACTTGGTTTGAATTGTTTTTTCTTTTTCTTTTACCATTTCACGTTATTTCATTTTTATTGATATTACTGACATTTGAGTTATTGTTCATAACATTTATTTATTTATTTTCAAACAGGTAAAAACCTCATTATATGAAAATAATCATTCTTCTAAAAATGTCAGTACAGTCTGAATCATAAATAGAATTTTAATATTTATACGTGAATACAGTTACATTGTATCTACGAGTAGATACTATATGAAGCCGAATGAAAGGAAGAAACATAGTTATTCTAAACTTGAAAAGTATTTTTTACACCACTTTAAACTTTTTTGGGAGAGAGAACAAAGTTGTTTGTTATTTTGATCATTGTAATGATAGGTGAACAGTTATTTGTTGATACATATGGTACATCAAAGAATTGAATGAGTCTTGTTGTTCTTTTGGAAATTCTCTCTTTCAGTAAAGATTTGAGATTGGAACAGTTATAATTTTTTTTATATATTTTATAACACAACAACACTATACTTGCCTGTCTTCTATTTTATAGACTGGGTATTTTAAATTCATTTCCAAGTGCTACTGTTATGATTGTATTATAATCCGGGTATAATTTATATTTCTTTTAATATAAAAATCCCAGAAATCTGTTTTGAATTTTTTCTAATCTATTGAACAATATAGGAAGGATGTCATACTACTATCATTGAAATGTGTACTTTGTCTCATTACAAATCCCAGAATTCTTAATGCCTGAGATGCTATATAATTCAAATGGGGTTTATACGAGAGTGTGGAGTTATAGTATATACCTAAATCTATGACAGATTCAATACCATTCATTGAGTAATTGTATAGTATTGATATCCTCTTGTAGTTTGACACAATCTTGTAAGTTTTCGATCTGTCTATAAAATTTAGGGTCATCTGCGAATAAGAGACACTCAGAGTACTTTATATTTTGAGTTAGATCATTAATGAATATAAGAAAAAATAATGGACCCGAGTTTGATCCTTGAGGAACTCCAGAGTTTGCGCGAAATTTCCCTGTACAATGACCTTCATATTTGACTCTGAAGTCTCGGTTATTCAAATACGATGCCAGCAATTTGAGTGCTTGGGTATCAGCACCATTTCTATGTAACTTTTTCAGTATCACATCATGATTAACATTATCGAATGCTTTTTGAAAATCGATATGAATAACATCAACCTGTTTATTGTTATCTAGATGGTTGAGGACGTGATGAGTGAATGTTAGTGGATTTATTGACGTCGACTTTTTTGTAACAAATCCGTGCTGTTCATCATAAATGTTTTCGCCAAAACCCCTGTTCAATCAGTTTCGCAATAGCACACAGCACTCCTATTGACCTACAGTTTTCAATATCAGAAACCCTGCCAGACTTATGGATAGGTGTCACTAATGCTTCCTTCCATAAGTCAAGCAACGTATTTGATTTTATTGATGAGTTATAGATATAAGGAAGAGGTTGCTTTTGCCATACTCCACATCCTTTAATAATATATGGTGGTATTTTATCACTTCCTGCAGATTTTTTGGCTAAGTTTCTTTAAAGCTTTAAAGTAATCGCTCTCGGTTACTTCATCGGGTTTCAACATCACCTGCAAAGTTGATGCTGTAAGTCGCCTGATCATTACTGCAGACATTTGCCAAAAGAATCTGCAGACTCACTTTCTTTCACTCGGGAGCCCTGTAGCTTGAGTATGAGGGAAGAATTATTAGTTTTTTTGTTGTTTAACCCAAACACCATTGCAACCCCTTCAAATCTTCAAAAGGGGATGATATCCTTAAATTTTCAGATGATAATATTCACTCAAATATACAGGGTGCAACATAAGTGAGTTGAAAAATTCAAGTGAGGTATTTCTGAGACAATTTTGAGAAAAAAGTCTACATAAACTTGTGTTCGGAAATGCTTCGTTTCGGAGATACAGGGTGTTGAAATTGAATTTTTTGTTCGTTTTTTTAAAATAACATTTGCAAAAAATAAGTTACTTGCACAAAATTTGGTATTCGGGATTTTTTGTTGTGGAAAATCATAATTTCATGTTAATTTTCATGTAACATCCAGAGGACGCTGCATACGCTGTCATTATTCATTTAAAATTGCCCTAACAGAAATAGATAATTGTTCAAGGAATGCGAAAAAAATGTAGAAAACACTCAAAACTCTTATCAAACCCAAAAATGAACCTATACGTACCCAAATAATTTTTGAAGCAACAACAGCTAATTTAGATTAAGACAAGGCTGAAATGTTCAATTCTTTTTTCATTGATAGTGTAGTATCAATTAAAAATAGTATTTCCTTAGCCCACCCTTGGTTAAACCATAACCTTCCAATAATTGAATGCACTCTGGTAAAGTTTAAGCCTTTAACCTTGAATGAGCTGAAAATTTCAGTAAATAATTTAGCAGCAAGTGCAATTCAGATATTCTGTAATTGGTCCGATAATCTTGAACTTTATCAATACGTCACTTTCTACTAGTTATTTTCCTCATCAGCTTAAAACAAGTACAGTTGTACCAGTTCCCAAAATAATAAATACAAACGAGGCTATCAATTTCCGACCTATCAATACATTACCAAGCTTGGAAAAAGTACTTGAATTAGCTGTGTACGATCAAAT
>WOGN01000313.1:0-26926 GCA_015342105.1 Leptinotarsa texana | reverse complement strand
ATTTATATTAGATTAGACAATGGAAGTCCGAACTGATGAAATACACCACAAAACATTGTCAACCACCTTCAAACAAATATAATTTATTTAAGTTGATTTTCAAATTCATGAAATGCTTTTTGTTAGATATAAATAATACATTATTATTTCATTTTTCAGAAAAACCTGTTTCGATAAATCCGTGTGATCCTAGTCCGTGCGGTCCAAACTCACACTGCCTGGTTCGATTGGGCAGTCCTGCTTGTTCGTGTCTCGAAAATTACGTCGGTGTACCACCTAACTGTCGACCGGAGTGTACGATAAATCCTGAATGTCCTAGTAGTCGCGCTTGCGTAAATCAGAAGTGTCGCGATCCGTGTCCAGGAAGCTGTGGTTCTAATGCCATTTGCAATGTGATAAATCAGAGTCCAGTGTGTTCCTGTCGCTCTGGATATACTGGTGATCCCTTCCAAGGCTGTATAACTGCACCTGGTGAGTTTTATGCATGTGTTTTTTTTTACAAATGAATACCGATGATAGTTTCTAATGGCGAGTGTTGAAAATGAATGCTAACTGACAATGTTGAGTTGTCAAAATATCACTGGTATTCTGTTCTTAGCATGCATTTCAAGTTTGTATTTACATTCACAAGGGTTTCCTCCTTGCAGCAAATCGAGAATATTGACAAGTTTATTTCAACTTGCTTGAATGTATACCTTGAAGTGAAATTTCCTTCTTTATAATCATAGTGAAAAAATAGTTTCAAAAACGGTATATCCCTGACATTTCATCAGGTGATAATAAATCAACAAACATTTCACAAAATGATTCAGATATATTTCATCAATTAAAACACAACCTCTTGGAAAAATTACATTATAGTTATATTAATGACTTCGTGTCATGATGTGTTGTACTTAAAATGTGGGAAAACCGACTAGACAGTTTCTACCCTTCTGAGTTTCACAAACCTGTTGTACAACTGTTTCCTAAATAATACCATCTTCAATTTCAAAATGAAAACCTAGAAATTTTTCAAAATGGTTTAGCTCGTATTGTGCATGCGTTAGGCAGATAATTTGAATGAACCTTAATTTTCGGAATGCACAATATTTATAAGAGAATAAACCATAGTTTTTTCAGTACGATAAAGTCGTATATAGCTGTATCATTTCAAACATGAAACAACATGAAATTTCACTATTAATATTTCAACTCGCGATATGAAACTGCAATCGAGGAACCTTTTAATTAATGCATGCTCCCGCTGTACATACTAATTGCTTTTATTATCAAGGGGATGTAAGGTAGGGATGATCCCCCAACGATGCCAGCGAGCTTAAAGATCACCTCCCTCCCAATTCCGCCTGCTTAAATCAATAAAATCCTTCAGAAGATCCGTTAAGTCTTAATAACTAGAGCTTCGTAAAAAATGGTTCACGAGCGTATTCACAGAACAAATACCTTTTACCTCGACACTTACAATTTTAATTCCCCAATGCTTTACAATAGACCCTGCAAAGCAGCTAATAAATGCGTCGATATAAACTACATGGTGGTATTAATTGGTATAAGCTTAGAGCTCCAAGCGAAACTAAAAGGGTATCTAATATTTGCGCTTCTTATTTATAATTGTATCAAAATAATCCCCAATTCTCATTACAGCCATATTGCCAGAACCTGAAAATATCAACCCATGTATACCATCTCCTTGCGGAATAAATGCTCTTTGTAAAGAAAGAAATGGAGCTGGTTCTTGTATTTGTCTCCCTGAATATGTAGGTAATCCCTATGAGAAGTGCCGACCAGAATGTGTTCAAAATTCAGATTGTCCATCAACCAGAGCTTGTATAAGAAATAAATGTACAGACCCGTGCCCCGGTACTTGTGGTCCACAAGCTTTCTGCCGCGTAATCAACCACTCGCCATCTTGCACTTGTATTGAGGGGTATATTGGAGATCCATTCAAATACTGTAGCATTCCTACCCAAGAACGTAAGATTATGCCCTAATTGATGATATTCAATAATTAATGTGATTGCTTTCCCAATAGCTGTGCGTGATACAATTGATTCCAACCCTTGTCAACCATCTCCATGTGGGCCAAACAGTGAATGCAGAAAAATAAATAATCAAGCTGTTTGCTCCTGTTCTCCCAACTATATAGGTAGCCCACCAGTATGTAGACCAGAATGTGTAGTGAGCACTGAATGTATTCCAAGTAAAGCATGTATCAACCAAAAGTGCGTCGATCCTTGCCTTGGAACTTGCGGGCTCAATTCAAAATGCCAAGTTATTAATCACAGTCCCATCTGTTCTTGCCAAATACGATACACAGGGGATCCATTCCTGAGGTGTTACCCAATACCCCGTGAGTTTGATCTAATTTGTGTTATTTCATGTAGGTACTAAACATGTATTTTCAGCACCGATGCTCATACCAGAATCTATAACTACACAACAACCCTGCAGTCCGTCACCCTGTGGACCAAATTCCCAATGTAAAGATTCCGGTGGATTTCCGTCTTGTACTTGTTTACCAGAATTCATAGGTAGTCCGCCAAATTGCAGGCCTGAGTGTACAATTAACCCAGATTGTCCTAGCAGTTTGGCGTGTATTCGACAAAAATGCATTGATCCTTGTCCAGGATCATGTGGAGTAAATGCTAACTGTAACGTATTGAATCATAATTCTATTTGTACGTGTCCAGTAGATTTTACAGGTGATCCTTTTACAAATTGTTATGCTAAACAAAAAGAAATTGAACCAATTAAAAATTACGATCCTTGCCAGCCATCTCCTTGTGGCCCGAATGCTCTTTGCGACAATGGTTTATGTACTTGTTTATCGGAATATCATGGTGATCCATACAGAGGTTGTAGACCAGAATGTGTTTTGAATTATGATTGTCCAAAAAATAAAGCATGTTTGAAAAATCGTTGCTTGGATCCCTGTCAAGGCACATGTGCAAGTACTGCAATATGCCAAGTTATAAATCACATACCAATGTGCAGTTGCCCACCAGATACTACAGGAAATGCATTTATCACATGCAGAGTAATAAAAAGTACGTATTTATTCAAATAGCCTAGAACAGAAATTAATATTGCACTATTTTAGCCCCACCAGAACAAAATCCTTGCAACCCATCACCTTGTGGTCCAAATAGTCAGTGCAGAGAAATAAATGGTCAGGCAGTGTGTTCATGTGTATCCAGTTATATAGGCAGCCCCCCAACTTGTAGGCCTGAATGTGTAATTAGTTCTGAGTGTTCTTTGCTACAAGCTTGTGTCAACCAAAAATGCATCAATCCTTGTCCTGGAACATGCGGAATAAATGCAAAATGCCAAGTTATAAATCACAATCCCATATGTTCTTGTCCTTCCAGTTTTATAGGTGACCCATTCACCAGATGTATACCAAAACGTAAGAATGAAAGCAACAGTCCATTAGAAGAGTTTAACAATTTCATTTCAGCACTAGAGGAGCCTATAATAGTTTCCAAAAATCCATGTCTGCCATCCCCGTGTGGACCAAACTCCATTTGTAGGCAAAGTGGTGATTCGCCATCATGTTCTTGTTTGCCAGAATATGTTGGTTCTCCTCCCAATTGCCGACCAGAGTGTGTGACAAATAGTGAATGCTCATTTGAATTAGCATGTATCAACAGAAAATGTGCAAATCCTTGTCTCGGAGTTTGTGGGCAGAACACAGATTGTAAAGTTATTAGCCATACCCCGAACTGCATATGTGTGACTGGTTATGAAGGAGATCCATTTATACAATGTTCAAAAATTGAACGCCCTGCTGTCGAAAACTCGAGGAATCCGTGCAATCCCTCTCCTTGCGGGTCTAATGCGATTTGTAAAGATCGGAATGGAGTTGGAGCTTGTGTTTGTTTGCCAGATTATCTTGGAAACCCTTATGAAGGCTGCCGCCCAGAATGCATACTGAATTCGGATTGTCCATCAAGCAAAGCTTGCATAAGAAATAAATGCATAAATCCTTGCCCTGGTACATGTGGCCAGAATACGAATTGTCAAGTAATCAACCATATTCCGGCTTGTACTTGTAATTCTGGATACAGTGGAGATCCATTCAGATATTGTAGTATCTCATCTGAACGTAAGATGTTCATTGAGAAATAAGTGATTTTATATAAATAATGAATATCATTTCAGCTCCCAGGGAAGTCATTCAAAATTCATGTGAACCCTCTCCATGTGGACCAAATAGTCAATGTCGCATTGTTAATGATCAAACAGTCTGCTCGTGTTTACCCAATTATACCGGTAATCCTCCGGATTGTAGGCCAGAATGCACAGTCAGTTCCGAATGTGCACTAAATAAGGCGTGTGTTAATCAAAAATGTATTGATCCTTGTTCAGGAACCTGTGGTTTGAAATCTGAATGCAGAGTAATAAATCATAGCCCTATTTGTAGCTGTCTCGGAGGTTTCACAGGAAACCCATTTACCAGGTGCCTTCCTATAATAGGTAAGATCAAATATTCCTTATCAAATGTTTTTCTACGATGTATATTTCCCATAGTTCATGAGCAAGAAATCGTTCCCATAGTAACTGATCCTTGTGCACCATCGCCTTGTGGTCCGTACAGTGTATGTAGAAATTTCATGGGATCACCATCTTGTTCGTGTGCAGATAACTATATTGGAAGTCCACCAAATTGTAGACCTGAATGTACAATCAATGCCGATTGCGCTAGTAACTTGGCATGTATTCGAGAAAAATGCCGGGATCCTTGCCCAGGTTCGTGTGGAACAGAAGCGCAATGTAATGTCGTTTCTCATACGCCAATGTGTACTTGCCCAGAAGGATTCACTGGAGATCCTTTCAACTATTGTCTAGTGATGCCACAAGAAATTGAACCAGTAATAAACGATCCATGCAATCCGAGCCCATGTGGTCCAAATAGCCTCTGTAAAGAAGGAACTTGTAGCTGTTTGCCAGAATATAATGGCGATCCTTACAGAGGATGTAGACCTGAATGTGTTTTGAACAGTGATTGTTCCAAAAATATGGCATGTATGAGAAATAAATGTGTGGATCCTTGTCCAGGAACTTGTGGATTGAATGCCTTGTGTACTACTTTCAATCATATTCCTATGTGCACGTGTCTGGAAGGTTACCAAGGAAATGCTTTCGTTATGTGTAAACCTATTCCAGGTAAATTAATGTTGAGACATTATATCTAGGTATGTAATTAATTTTATACGTTTCAGACGATTTACCCAAAAATCCATGCAATCCAAGTCCTTGCGGACCGAATAGTCAATGTAAAGGAATGAATGGCCAAGCTGTTTGTTCTTGTGTATTGGGTTATATTGGTAGTCCTCCTACCTGTAGACCTGAATGTATTACAAATATGGAATGTCGTCTCGATCAGGCATGTGTAAATCAAAAATGTATTGATCCCTGTCCAGGAACTTGTGGTTTGAATGCCAAGTGCCAAGTAGTCAATCATAATCCAATATGCTCGTGTCCAATCAAATATACCGGAGATCCATTTACAAGATGTTTAGAAATACGTAAGCATGAAAATGTTTAATCGAAAGTATGATTAAATATGGAACTTTTTATTCAGATGCGGAGCCAGTGAGTGACGTTCCCATTAATCCATGTCAACCTTCTCCGTGTGGCCCAAATGCGGAATGTAGAGTAACTGGAGATTCTCCATCTTGCTCTTGTCTGGCAGATTTCATTGGGACACCACCAAATTGCCGTCCAGAGTGCATTAGTAATACTGAATGTTCCATGCATTTGGCATGTATCAACAAAAGGTGTAAGGATCCTTGTCCAGGTATTTGTGGTTTAAATGCAGAATGTCGAGTAGTTAGCCACACACCAAATTGTGTCTGTTCGCCTGGATACTTTGGAGATCCATTCAGTCAGTGCAATAGTCAAGATAAGCCCGTGAGAGAAATTTTGAATCCTTGTCAACCTTCACCTTGTGGAGTGAACGCAGTGTGTAAAGAGAAAAATTTTGCGGGATCATGCGTTTGTGCACCAGAATACATCGGCAACCCATATGAGGAATGTAGACCTGAGTGTTCAATAAACTCAGATTGTCCTTCAAATAAAGCATGTGTGAGGAACAAATGTCAAGATCCTTGTCCAGGAGCGTGTTCACCAAATGCCAATTGTCAAGTTTTAAACCATTTACCTGCATGTACATGTATTATTGGATACACGGGAGATCCGTTTCGATATTGTTATTTAGTTGTTGAAAAACGTAAGAAACCATTATACTCTCCAAATTATTTATTGATATTTGATTTTTGTCTTAG
This sequence comes from Leptinotarsa texana, assembly GCA_015342105.1. NCBI lineage: Eukaryota > Metazoa > Arthropoda > Insecta > Coleoptera > Chrysomelidae > Leptinotarsa > Leptinotarsa texana. The sequence continues at coordinate 20,639 of WOGN01000313.1, read as the reverse complement.
CTGAAAATGAAAAATCTCAAAACCCATGTTTTCCATCACCATGTGGCCCAAACAGTCAATGTCGTGAAATTAACAGCCAAGCAGTTTGTTCGTGTCTCCCTAATTATATAGGTAGCCCACCAGGTTGCCGACCCGAATGTACAGTCAGCTCAGAATGTACAATGGAAACATCTTGCGTTAATCACAAATGTATTGACCCATGTCCAGGAGTCTGTGGAGTAAATACACATTGTCACGTTATCAAACATAGTCCCATTTGTAGCTGTCAAGACGGATACACCGGAGATCCGTTCACAAAATGTTTCCGTATACCTCGTAAGCCAGTAAATATTGACATTGATTTCCTAAATCTGTAGAGTAAAATTTCAGCTCCACGACCAAAACCAATTATTGAGGAAACCTCGACTCCTTGCATTCCATCTCCATGTGGTCCTAATTCACAATGTAGGGAAATAGGAAACTCTCCTGCGTGTTCTTGTTTGCCAGAATTTCTTGGGAGTCCACCAAATTGCAGGCCAGAATGTAGTATCAGTTCTGATTGTACAAGTAATCTGGCATGTATTCGTAATAAATGCACAGATCCATGTCCAGGCTCTTGTGGAGCAGGAGCTCAATGTACAGTTTTCAGCCATACTCCCATTTGTTCCTGTCCTGATGGATATACTGGCGATCCATTCAGTTTCTGTCAGTTAAAACCTCCAACAGGTACTAATGTTTTTATTTCGATGAATATTCAAAATAATCTATCCACTCTTCTTTTAGCTGTAGAGCCTGAAGAAACTGATCCTTGCACCCCTTCACCTTGTGGTGTAAATGCAAAATGTGAAAATGGAATATGCTCATGTTTAAATGAATATCAAGGCGATCCTTATCGGGGTTGCAGACCAGAATGTGTACTGAGTTCCGATTGTTCCAGAGATAAATCTTGTATTAATAATAAATGCAAAGATCCATGTCCTGGTATATGTGGTCAGAATGCGGTATGCAATGTCATCAATCACATTCCGATGTGTTCCTGCCTTGAAAAATATGAAGGCAATGCTTTCTTGGGTTGTTTACCAATTAGAGGTAATTCTATTTCTTTATCGTTAACTTGAAACATTATATTGACAGATATTTTCCTCTTAGTCGAAATGAAGGACAATCCATGCCATCCATCACCGTGTGGTCCCAATAGCCGATGTAGAGAAATAAATGGTCAGGCCGTTTGTTCATGTGTACCAGGATATATTGGAAGTCCTCCAATATGCAGACCCGAGTGTGTAACTAGTCAGGAGTGTTCTCTAAGTCAGTCTTGTTTGAATCAAAAGTGTATAGATCCATGTACAGGAACGTGTGGTATTCATGCCAATTGTCAAGTGGTAAATCATAATCCCATATGTTCCTGCCCGGAACGATTTTCAGGGGATCCTTTTATCAGATGTTCACCATTCCGTAAGCATAGATATATATTTTTGGAGTCACAAATACAACTGCATTGTCTTTTTTTAGAAGAACCAGTTATTCAGGAAAATCCCTGCCAACCTTCACCTTGCGGTCCAAACGCTCAATGTAAACCCATAGGAGATAGTCCATCTTGTTCGTGTCTTCCTAACTTCGTAGGGTCGCCACCTCATTGTAGACCGGAATGCGTTAGTAATAATGAATGTGCTAATAATCTAGCCTGTATCAATCTGAAATGTACAGACCCTTGTCCTGGAATTTGCGGGAAAAACGCAGAATGTAGAGTTATAAGTCATACTCCAAATTGTTTCTGTATTTTGGATTATCAAGGTGATCCATTCAGGGAATGTTTTTCACGACCAAGTAAGATACTCGAATATTGCATATTTCTTATTTATCAATATCTATGAATAATGGCTTCATTTTAGCTCAAATGGTTCAAGAGCACATATCTCCTTGTTCGCCGTCACCTTGTGGAGCAAATGCCCAATGTAAAGAACAAGCTGGTGCTGGATCTTGTACATGTTTCACAGACTATATTGGAAATCCATATGAAGGTTGTAGACCTGAGTGCGTGCTCAGCTCAGATTGTTCCTATAATCAAGCTTGCATCAAAAATAAATGTCAAGATCCCTGTCCTGGAACTTGTGGTCAGAATGCAAATTGCCAAGTCGTTAACCATTTACCGTCATGCACATGCATTGCCGGTTACACTGGTGATCCTTTCAAATACTGCAATATACTCTCTCAACAACGTAAGTTCTTTTCCTTATCAGTCGTGAGCATAATATATATAAAATGTGTTAACTCTTGTAGCCATACGAGATGAAATCACTTCAGTTCCTTGTCAGCCAAGTCCTTGTGGACCAAACAGCAAATGTCGTGATATAAACGGTCAATCAGTATGCTCGTGCCTACCAAATTATATAGGCAGTCCACCAGGTTGTAGGCCAGAGTGTACGGTCAGTGCTGAATGTCCTCAAACAAAGGCATGTGTGAATCAAAAATGTAAGGATCCTTGTCCAGGAACATGTGGTGTGAATGCTAACTGTCAAGTAATAAACCACAGTCCAATTTGCAGTTGTAAATCGGTATTTACAGGGGATCCATTCACGAGATGTTACCTAATGCCTAGTGAGTTTTTGATAGTTTTGACAAGCATTACCTTCATTGAATTTTTATTACAGTACCTCTGCCTTCAGTTACGATAGTCCCAACAAATCCCTGTGTTCCTTCACCGTGTGGTCCAAATAGTCAATGTAGAGATATTGGTGGAATACCATCGTGTTCGTGTTTGCCAAATTATTCTGGAAGTCCACCAAATTGTAGACCAGAATGTTCTATAAATAGCGAATGTTCTAGTAATTTGGCTTGCATAAGAGAAAAATGCAGAGATCCTTGTCCTGGTTCGTGCGGATCAAGTGCTTTATGTACAGTTATCAATCATACTCCAGTTTGTTCATGTCCAGAAGAATATACTGGAGATCCATTTACATACTGTCAGCCGAAACCACAAGAAACGGAACCTATAAATGAAGATCCATGCAATCCATCACCTTGTGGTCCAAACAGCGAATGTAACAATGGAATATGTACTTGTTTGGAAGATTACTTTGGAGATCCTTATAGTGGTTGTAGACCGGAATGTCTACTGAATAATGACTGTTCACGAGACAAGGCATGTCTGAATAATAAATGTCAAAACCCATGCGCTGGCACCTGTGGTCAGAACGCAGAATGCACTGTTATTAATCATATACCAATGTGTTCTTGTATAGAGGGCTATAGCGGAAATGCGTTCATATCATGCAGAAAAATCGAACGTGAGTTTCATTGTTTCATCTTATTAAATGGCTTCTAACTTTTTCAATATTCAGATCCACCACCTCAAAACCCCTGTTCTCCATCTCCATGTGGACCGAATAGTCAGTGTAAAGGAATCAACGGCCAGGCAATTTGTTCATGCGTACCTGGATTTATTGGTAGTCCTCCAACTTGTAGGCCAGAATGCATAACAAGTTCTGAGTGCTCTCTCAACGAAGCATGTCTCAACCAAAAATGCATAAATCCTTGTCTTGGATCATGTGGTGTAGGAGCGCATTGTCAAGTGGTGAATCATAACCCTATATGTAGTTGTCCAATAAAATTTACTGGTGATCCATTTACTAGATGCCTGCTAATACGTAAGATAATTAGAACGTTTTTTTTTCAATATAAACTTTTTTTATTTGTAGAAGAAGAACAACCTGTAATCGTAACAAATCCTTGTCAACCAACTCCTTGCGGTCCGCATTCTCAATGTAAAGAAATTAATGGCTCTCCATCATGTTCCTGTCTACCAGAAACTATAGGGTCTCCTCCCAATTGTAGGCCAGAATGTATTAGCAACGGCGAGTGTGCCAACCACTTAGCTTGTATTAACCAGAAGTGCAAAGATCCTTGTCTGAATACTTGTGGGCTCAACTCTGAATGTAGAGTAATTAGTCATACACCAAACTGTATATGTTTAATAGGATTTGTTGGGGATCCATTTAGTCACTGTATGCCGGAGACACCCCTTAAAAATGAAATATTATCTCCTTGTTCTCCATCCCCTTGTGGATCAAACGCACAATGTAAAGAACAAAATGGCGCTGGTGCTTGTATATGCTTACCAGATTACTTAGGTAACCCTTACGAAGGTTGCCGGCCGGAATGTGTTCTGAACACAGATTGTTCGTACGATAAGGCCTGCATTAACCACAAATGTATAGACCCCTGTCCTGGGACCTGCGGAATGAATGCCCTCTGCCAAGTAGTAAATCACATACCGTCTTGTACATGCATGACTGAATACACTGGAAATCCGTTTAAATACTGTACTTTCATTAAACGTAAGATATTTTTATTGCATAAAGGTAGTAGGTGTACATAATATTAAACAAATTTTTTAGCAACTCTTGTAGAAGAACCGTATAACGTATGTCAACCATCTCCCTGTGGGGCAAACAGTCAATGTAGGGAGATAAATAATCAAGCTGTATGTTCTTGTTTGCCAAACTATATTGGAATACCACCAGGTTGTAAACCAGAATGCGTTATTAATAGTGAATGTACTCCTAACAAAGCTTGTGTTAATCAGAAATGTATTGATCCATGTCCTGGGACTTGTGGAAAAAACACAAACTGTAGAGTGATTAACCACAGTCCTATATGTTCCTGTCAGCCAGGAAAAACAGGAAATCCATTCACTAGATGTACTTCAATACCACGTAAGATCTAAGTAGGAGTATAACGCAGTTTATATAGTTTCTATTTCTACAGCACTCGAACCGTCATACAAACCATCTGTTTTTCATCCATGCCAACCTTCTCCTTGTGGACCAAATAGTGAATGTCGAGAGGTGAATGGTTTGCCATCTTGCTCCTGTGCTTCAACATTCAAAGGACACCCTCCTAATTGCCGACCCGAATGTTCTATCAATTCAGAATGTCTCAGCAGTTTAGCGTGCATAGAAGAAAAATGTAGAAATCCTTGCATAGGTGCCTGTGGTGTAAATGGCAAATGCAGTGTTTTTAATCATACTCCAATGTGTACTTGTCCGGAAGGGTATACTGGAGATCCCTTCAGTTCTTGCTATTTTAAACCTATTGATCGTATGTACCAAACATTAAGGCTTCATTTTTTATTCTAACAAATTATTGTCTTGATTATCATACAGGATGCTACATTTTTTAAAACTTTCTAGTCAAGAAGAACTGATACAAAATTCTTTAATTTTTGAAGATCCTAGATACTTCGTGACAAAAACATTAATGAAAACGAAGACCCTTTATCACTTTTTATTAAAAAGTGAATGAGTGAGATGCTTATCTACAGTAGGAGATTGATAGATTTATTTCTCCTGAATTTTTCAAGTTTAATATCGAATGCTATGAGCTGTCAGCAAACAAATGCACATTTTCAAAACCTAAAGAAACGGTATATATTTGTAGTGTAAGTTGTTTACTCTCAGATGACAACCAATATGACAGTGTCTAAATATTGGATCTTTGATCCTGAGAGGAATAGTCAGTCGATAATCTGTGAAGTCAGTAGATAGCCAGTGTATCAGCTAGCAGACACTCTTAAAGCCTCAGATGTGGTGGATGAAATTTCGAGTTTGGCAGTTGATGGATAACTTGTAATGCTTTTAGCAAATGTGTCGTTTTGGTGTGTTCATCATCCACTGACTAGATGGTGACAGATGTTTCAACGGCTGAAATAGCAAATAATTCTTCAAAAATCAGTAAGTCTTGATTTTTGAGAATGGTAAGATTACCGCCTCGCCCAAGTCTCTTTGAGACTTCTTAGGATTGATCAGAGAGGAAAGCAACTAATTGGCGGTTATATGAGTTTCATATTAGTTTGGATTTCGATTTTTCACCTTTCATTCATGGAATATTATTTGCGTTCTCCGAGAAGACGAAGAACGTATGTCAGATCTATTTACGTTCTCAAATATATGATTTTGTGAGATTTTAAAAGGCCTGTATCTTTTATGATGATGAAGATAATAATATTCAGATTCCTCAGTGTATGTTCGGATCACTAAACATACAACTCATTCCAATTCTTTTCAGAAACACCCGTGGAAGATGATCCTTGTAATCCATTTCCATGTGGGTCAAATGCACAATGTGATGATGGCATTTGTACATGTTTACATGAATATCATGGAGATCCTTACACAGGATGCAGGCCTGAATGTGTTTTAAGCAATGAATGTCCTAGAGAGAAGGCTTGTGTAAAAAATAAATGCATTGATCCTTGTCAAGGAATATGTGGTCAAAATGCCCAATGCAATATATTCAACCACATTCCAATGTGTTCTTGTCCCTTGGGTTACACAGGAAGTGCATTCGTTCAATGCTCAAAAATTCAAGGTATTTTTCAATTGTTCTGTTTTTGTTCAGACATAAAACTTCATATTTCAGAACCAATTATGAGAAATCCCTGTAGCCCAACCCCGTGTGGACCTAATAGCCAATGCAAGGAAGTTAATCAACAAGCAGTATGCTCATGTTTATTGGGTTATATCGGTAGCCCACCAACTTGTAGACCAGAATGTGTTTCTAGTTCAGAATGCCCCCTTAATGAAGCATGTGTCAATCAGAAATGTATAGATCCTTGTCCAGGTACATGTGGGATAAACGCAAAATGTCAAACAGTGAATCATAATCCTATATGTAGTTGCCCGGTTAGATTCTCAGGTGACCCATTCTCGAGATGTTATGTTTTCGGTAAGATCATACTCAATTATTTTGAAAATTATCTATAATGAAAATTTTATTCAAGAACCTGTTGAAGATTCATCTGATCCATGTCAACCGTCACCTTGTGGCCCAAATGCACAATGCAGAGTAACAAACGGGTCTCCTTCCTGCACTTGTCTAGAAGGATTCATTGGATTTTCACCTAATTGTAGGCCCGAGTGTATCAGTAATAGTGAATGTGCTAGTCAATTAGCTTGCATTAACCAAAAATGTAGGGATCCCTGTCCTGGAACTTGTGGCCAGAATGCAAATTGTAAGGTTGTTAGTCATACGCCAATTTGCGTTTGCACAGTGGGTTTTACTGGTGATCCATTCCTCGTTTGTAATGTGATACAAACCCTACGTCCAGTCGAGAATGTATCTCCTTGCATTCCTTCACCCTGTGGTGCTAACGCACAATGTAAAGTAAAACTTGGAGCAGGAGCGTGTATATGTCTGCCAGATTACATTGGAAATCCGTATGAAGGCTGTAGACCAGAATGTATTTTGAATTCAGACTGCCCTTCAAACAAAGCTTGTGTAAGAAGTAAGTGTACGGATCCTTGCCCTGGCACTTGTGGCCACGGAGCAAGTTGTCAAGTAATCAATCACTTGCCAATGTGTACCTGTCTGGAAGGGTTAACAGGAGATCCATTTACCCATTGTACTTTGCCAATTCAAGAAAAACGTAAGAAAGTTTTGGATTGTGAAAAACTTTTTTGAATAAAGTAAATTCTATTTTAGCATTGGAGGATGATGTTTCTAGTAACCCGTGTCATCATTCACCTTGTGGCCCAAATAGCCAGTGTCGCGAAATTAATCAACAGGCAGTGTGCTCGTGCCTACCAAATTATGTTGGAAGCCCTCCTGGGTGTAGGCCAGAATGTACAGTCAGTTCAGAGTGTTCTCGAAACAAAGCTTGCCTTAACAAAAAATGTATAGACCCTTGTCCTGGAACATGTGGTCAAAATACAGAATGCCAAGTAATAAATCATAGTCCAATTTGCAGCTGTCGAGAAAATTACAGTGGAGATCCTTTTACTAGATGTTTCCACATACCAAGTAAAGTATACATGTTTGGCTATTTTTTCCTTAATCTCCCATATTTTGCTGTTTTAGCACCGCCACCAATACAACCCATCGAGTTAGTAAGAGATCCTTGTTTCCCATCACCATGCGGCCCAAATTCGCAATGTATTAACCTAGGTGATTCTCATTTTTGTTCTTGTTTACAAAATTTTGTCGGCAGCCCTCCAAATTGCCGGCCAGAATGTTCCATCAATTCTGAATGTCCCAGTAATTTGGCATGTATCATAAATAAATGTAAAGATCCATGTACTGGATCTTGTGGTTCATTTTCATCTTGTACTGTGACTAATCATATACCAATTTGTACTTGCATTGAAGAATATACTGGAGATCCGTTCACATACTGTCAACAAAAGCCACCTATATGTAAGTTAGAAAAAATTACCAAAAACTCGAAATAGTTAAAAATGATATGATATTTTAGCAACAATTCAGGCAGATATAGACCCATGCAGCAGAACACCTTGCGGATTCAATGCACATTGTGAAGAAGGTGTGTGCACATGTCTGCCAGATTATCAGGGAGATCCTTATAGAGGATGTAGACCAGAATGTGTCCTCAATAATGATTGTCCCAAAGTCAAAGCATGTGTGAGGAATAAGTGTATTGATCCTTGTCCGGGAACTTGTGGACAAAATGCTGAATGTTCAGTACTCAATCATATTCCTATGTGTACATGCCTTCCAGGATATATAGGAAATGCATTCATAGTATGTAATCGGCTGGTATCTGAAATTATTAATGTTTGCAATCCATCACCATGTGGTCCAAATAGCCAGTGTAGAGAAATAAATAGTCAAGCAGTATGCTCCTGTGTAGTAGGGTTCATCGGAAGTCCACCATCTTGTAGACCCGAATGTATTACCAGTTCAGAATGTTCAATAGATCGGGCATGCGTTAATCAGAAATGTGAAAACCCATGTTTGGGTACTTGTGGCTTGGGAGCTCAATGCCAAGTTGTGAATCATAACCCTATATGCAGCTGTCCTGTAAGATACTCTGGAGATCCATTCATAAGATGCTATCCAAGGCGTAAGATTCCACCCTATTCAATAAAACTTTCACTTCATCTTTCCATTATTTTAGCATTACAAGAACCAGTCGTGGTAGACCCTTGCAATCCATCACCATGTGGCCCAAATTCACAATGTAAAGAAGTAAACGATTCACCATCATGTTCTTGTTTAGAGCAATTCATTGGCTCTCCTCCGAATTGTCGGCCAGAGTGTGTTAGTAATAGCGAATGCTCAAATCATCTGGCTTGCATCAATCAGAAATGTAAAGACCCGTGTCCAGGAGTCTGTGGTCAAAATGCAGAATGCAAAGTTGTCAGTCATACACCCAACTGCATTTGTTTGTTTAATTATATTGGTAACCCATTCGTTGAGTGCCAGCCGAGACCAAGTAAGAATAATAAAAATTCACTTTGAAGACCCCATCAAATTTCTTCTAAATTTAATATATATGATTTTAGTTCCCCCTGTTACCGAGATCACGAGACCTTGTTCACCTTCTCCTTGTGGTCCCAATGCTCAGTGCAGGGAACAAAATAATGCAGGAGCCTGTACGTGTCTACCCGAATTCATTGGAAATCCTTATGAGGGATGTAGACCTGAATGTAGTGTTAATTCAGATTGTATTTCAAGCAAAGCTTGTATAAGAAATAAATGTAGGGATCCTTGTCCCGGAATCTGCGCACAAAATGCCGATTGTCATGTATTAAATCATCTTCCAATATGTACTTGTGATGATGGATATACAGGAGATCCATTTACGTATTGTAATTTATTAGTTCATGACTGTAAGTAGATATTGGTCATACCATACAAACCATAATGCAAGTTTCGTTCAATTTCAGCGATTGAAAACAACACGATATACAATCCTTGTCAAACATCGCCTTGTGGTCCATACAGTATTTGCAAAGAAGTGAATAATCAGGCTGTTTGTACATGTTTACCAAATTACAGCGGAAGTCCACCGAATTGTAGACCAGAATGTATTATCAGCGGAGAATGTCCCCAAAATAAAGCTTGTGTTAATAAAAAATGTATCGATCCATGTGTCGGATCTTGTGGTTCAAACACTGATTGTAAAGTAATCAATCATAGTCCGATTTGTAGCTGTAGATATGAATTCACAGGAGATCCATTTTCTAGATGTTATTCTCTACCACGTAAGAAATGCATAATATATATTCATCATATCGACATCCTGATATTAATCGTTATTTTTCAGCCCCACAAGCTATTCAAAACCAAAACCCCTATGAAAATTCATGTGTGCCATCACCTTGTGGACCGAATAGTCAATGTAGGGAAATAGGGATGACTCCATCATGCTCATGTTTACCAATTTATTTCGGAAGTCCACCTAATTGTAGACCTGAATGTATAGTCAATTCCGATTGCCCCAGTAACCTAGCGTGCATTCAAGAAAATTGTAGAGATCCTTGTCCTGGTTCTTGTGGCTCGGCAGCTTTTTGTAGCGTTATTAATCATATACCAATTTGTTCCTGTCCTGAGGGATACACTGGTGACCCGTTCAGTTTTTGTCAACCTAAACCTCCAACACGTATGCATCATTTCTCTAGAAGAAATCATTTGATTTTAATACAAAAATATTTTAGTGGAAGATCCGTTAGAAAGTGATCCCTGCAACCCGTCGCCATGTGGAGCAAACACCCGATGTGATGAAGGCATTTGCACATGTTTACCAGAATATCATGGTGATCCTCTTAGGGGATGTAGACCAGAGTGTGTTTTGAATAATGATTGTCCTAGAGACAAAACTTGTGTCAGGAATAAATGCGTTAATCCCTGCAAAGATACATGTGGACAGAATGCAGAATGTTCTGTCAGTAACCATATAGCTATCTGTTCTTGCCTTCCAGGTTTTCAAGGCAATGCGTTCGTACATTGTTCAAAATTACCAGGTGAAAATCAAATATACTTTGATCCACATATATCATTTAACCAATTATTCAGTTTTATATCGCAATTTTTTATGTTTGAAAAATAGAAATAGATCTATCAATTTGGTAATGAATTTCATATATGATACCTACAGTAAATTCAGATATCCTTCCCATAAATTTTGAGTACAAGGTGATTATTTTCAGCTTCTATTGTAACGAACCCATGTATTCCCTCACCTTGTGGTCCGAACAGTCAGTGTAAACAAGTAAATGGGCAAGCAGTGTGTTCTTGTGTACCAGGATTTATAGGAAGTCCTCCAATCTGTAGACCAGAATGTATTTCAAGTTCAGAATGCCGACTTAATGAGGCGTGTTTCAATCAGAAATGCATTAATCCTTGTGCTGGAACCTGTGGTATTGACGCTCTCTGTCAAGTAGTCAATCACAACCCAATTTGTAGTTGCCCATCTAGATTATCAGGTGACCCTTTCTTCAGATGTTCCCTGATAAGTAAGTAGTCTTTACGTGAAATTTGCGGAATAGGGAAGTAAATAAGATAATTTATTTCACAGTACAACAACCAACAATATCAAATAATCCCTGTGAACCATCGCCATGTGGTACTAACGCGGAGTGTAGAGTGATAGGAGATCAGCCATCCTGCTCTTGTCTTGACAGTTTTATTGGTTCACCGCCCAATTGTAGACCTGAATGTATCAGTAATAGTGAATGTGCTAGCCACCTTGCTTGCATCAATCAGAAATGTAAAGATCCATGTCCTGGCGTGTGTGGACAAAATGCGGAATGCCGTGCTATTAGTCATACACCCAACTGTGTTTGTATGCCAGGTTACATAGGAGATCCCTTTTCTAGTTGCTCTATACCACCATGTGAGTTTATATCCACCGTAAATTAGCTGCACAATTATGAAAAAACTAATATTCAATGGCTTACGTAAACACTAATGAGATAGAAATAATCGATAACTTTTCAAACCTTTTCAGCTCCACCCCCTGAAAATATTTCACCCTGTACCCCATCACCGTGTGGAGCTAATGCTTTATGCAGAGAACAAAATAATGCAGGTTCGTGTATATGCTTACCAGAGTATATTGGCAATCCTTATGAGGGATGCAGGCCTGAATGTATCCTCAATTCGGATTGTTCTTCTGATAAAGCATGTGTGAGAAATAAGTGTCAAGATCCTTGTCCAGGAACTTGTGGACAAAATGCAGTTTGCCAAGTTATTGGTCATCTACCTTCTTGTACGTGTATCTCGGGATATACTGGCGATCCATTCAGATATTGCGTTATATCACCACCTGAAAGTAAGACATCTCCAAATTATATTTTCTAATTACTTTATGAAGCAAAATTCACAACATAATGTTTTTCCTTAGCAATAAACAACGAAACACTACAATATCCATGTGAACCATCCCCTTGCGGCCCTAATAGTCAATGTAAAGAAGTTAATAAACAAGCAGTATGCTCTTGTTTGGCAAATTATATCGGTGCGCCACCAGCCTGTCGACCAGAATGTGTTGTGAGTTCAGAATGTGCAAGAAACAAAGCATGCATAAATCAAAAATGTTCAGATCCGTGTCCAGGGTCATGCGGTCTTAACTCTGAATGTGAAACTATAAACCATAGCCCAATATGTATCTGCACCTCTGGATATACTGGAGATCCATTTGCGAGATGTTTTCCTATTCCACGTAAGTTTGTTAGAAATTCACGGTTTCATGTAATATGAAATAATTACAAAGCAAATCCAACTAATTTGATTTCTTTATCCGATTCATTCATGAGGAAGTGTATTTTTGAAAATTGACTTGAACTGGCTAAAACTTGATGGAAATCCATATCAAAACTTAATAATGAGATTTATTTCGATGTTCACTACAAAAGATTCATAAAATCGCGACATGTGTTTCACTATACAAAAGTTTTCTCAACAGGATTTTATTAAACGATTTTAGATTGAAACATATTCTCAAAACGTTACTATGGTCTACGTTTCGATCAGATAATTAATTCTAATCTAATTTGAACAACATGAAAAGAGCAGAAAGAGTCATTTCATCAATTCGTAGTAAAAGCAAATAAATACAAGTGAAAATACGCTAGTAAAAATTATGTGAAAAACAAGTCAGTAATGAATATTACATATTGATTTTTCTAGGGCGACAAAAGATGATTGTCGGGTGAAAACATATTAGGTAACGGGGAGCTATTTAACTCAATTTGATCGTTCACTAGATATTGGCAATTTTTGTACTTCATTTCAATACTTTCCATAAGGTCAAGTTTCAAACCATTCTTATGGTAATAAAGAGTTTTGTATTCATGATTGAACTCATGTCCCTCTTCTAAAGAAATGACTAGCATACTTTGAATTCATTGTTCCATTCTGGAAACTGTTTTTATGTTCTTTAATGCATGCTTCAAATGATCTTCAAGTTTGACCTATGTAAAACTTCGGGCATGAAGCACAACATACATTCCTGATCTATCTGACACCAAACTCTTAATAATAATAATAAATGGGCCTCATTTGTCATCATACAAAGGTGTAAATAATATCAAAACAGACAAACTATTTTAAATGAAGATGATTTGACGGGAGTTCAGCATTAGCCGAAGATTTGCCATTGAAAGTTGGAGTTTTAATAAAACTACTACTAGAAGGGTCATATGTCGTTTACGATTTGCATTTTACCGCAATACCTAATCCTTTTCAGTTTCGGTAATTCTTTCTGAAATTCCCGGAAAAGTCTTCAAACTTTTTCTCGAATCCTTCAAACCTTTTGTCGACTCCTTCAAACTTTTTGTCGACTGCGTCAAATTTTTTATCGACTCCGTCAAACATTTTGTCGACTCCCTTAAACTTTTTGTCGACTCCTTCAAGCTTCTCATCGACTCCTTTTTCAAATCCCTCCTTTGTTTCCTGAAATACTTTTCCAAATTCTTCCTGAATATATTTCTGTACCTCCCCTTTACTCACTTGGGAAGATTTTAAATCTTCCAATAAATTAAGGTACATCTGATTGTCTTTTTCATGTTTTAACTGAATACCTAGTAGTATTTCACGATTTTCATTTCTGCGTAAATGTTCTTCCTCTCGTTTGCGTTCATCTTCTTGTCTTTTGCGTTCATATTAATCTCTTCTGCGATTTTCATTCTCCGTCAGGCCCGCTTGCAAAGACTCGAACATTTTTTCAAACTCTTACATCTCGTCGTAATTGACACTCCTTGTTTTCACCATAATGTATATCGCCTTACTAGATCACTTCGCATATCGCACTGTAACTTCCACTTGACTGTGTCGATATGGTCGCGGCTAGCGTTTAAATATCGTAATCGAATGCCGTAAAACCCAACAACAAATCGTTATTTTCAATACCTAGACACGTGTTTAAATCACCTTCAAGAGGAAGATTAAAATAAAGGTTTGGTGTTGGAGCTAAACTCCAGTAATATTCATTACTACACCAAAGGTTCCAAACAGTGCATCATAAGGTTTTTTACTCTTTAAAAAACTATACAGTCGAATCAGGAAGGAAATTCACCCGATTCCAAGAGACGGGGGGAAAATTATAGAACGTTAACATATTTGGGCCAACCTGGTTTGAAAATTTCTAATTTCCTTAAAAAAGTAAGGTGTAAATACATATAAATGCATATAAAAAACAAAGATAGAGATTGGTGTCAGATAGATCGGGAGTGTATGAATTATCGTTCATGTCATTTTGGTCTATGTCCGAGGTTTTACATAAGTTAAACTGGAAGACTTTTCAAAGCACGCATAAAAAACATAGATATAGTTTCCAGAATGAAAAAATAAATTCAACATACTCACCTCCTTATAGTTAAATTATGAATTCAAAACTCTTCATTTCCAGATGAAAGGTTGGAAACTTAACCTTCTGGAAAGTGTGGAAATTACCAGGTAAAAAAATCCCATTATCTAATGAACGATCAAATTTATCGCCTTAGAATAATTAATCTGTAATACTCATTAATGAATTGCCGTTCATTGTATTTGTTTTAAAATGTCCTTGAGTTTATTGTATTTGTATGAAAATGTCCGTGTAGGACGAAACTGCAGGAACTTTGGTTACAAATACAGGTGGTATAAAACATATGAAGTTTTAATTCTCATTTTTAACAACATTTATTGATTTATCGACTTGCTTTTCACTAATATATATTTTTATCAGTATTAAAGTGCTTTACTTTCATTTTTAATGAAATTATTGTATCCGCTCTTTTCAGGTAGGTACTTGAAACTAGATTAGAATTAATTATCAGATCGGACCATAGATCCTAGTAATGCTTTCAGAATATAATATGCTTCAATCTTAAACTGATTGATAAAATTCTGATTTAGAAAGTTATTGTATAGCGAAACACGTGTTGCGATTTTCCAAACCTTTTACAGTAAAAATCGAAATAAGTTTTAGTGTATTATTGTTCATTTTATCTCATCGAAATTTCAGTTCTAAACTCTGTCCATCCACAAGCAAAGTAACCCAAACAATGATAGATGCGTGATGAAAGCATGGTCACCACGTAGATACATTTGCATCTATTAGGTAAAATAAACAAGCGTCCTTACGCTGGCCAATCAGATCTAACTGCAATCGGCTGGCTGAATTCAGTCAGGTATATCGCTACAGGGTCGAGTGGTGAGTTACGTTCCAACGCCTGTGTTGTATACGTATACAGTATTTTAAATTGTAATTTCAGTAAAGTACTGATACGGCTGAAGAAAATGGTAATTTGTGTCCCTACACTCCACCTAAAAAATGTTCCTGTACCAGCCGCATATATTATAAAAAAAATCGGTCGTTCCTTTGTGCGACTCTATACAATCAGCCTTGCCCCGGAGATCACGTGCACTATGCATGCTGTTTTGGAGCACTCTGTTGCTCAGATGGGCAGAGTTTAACAAGTTCATATAATTAAATAATATTCATTTTTCAACTATGCCAGTATAATATTTTTCCTACTTATCTTAGTGTATGAAGAGTCTCTGATTCAGCCTAAAACTTTTTCAGCGCCTCAATTCGAACCAGAAACACATATAATGGAAGATCCTTGCGTTCCATCTCCTTGTGGTTCGAATTCTCAATGTAGAGATATAGCAGGAACAGCATCATGTTCGTGTTTACCTAACTATTTTGGACAACCTCCAAACTGTAGACCAGAATGTATTATCAATTCAGATTGCACAAGTAATTTGGCTTGCATCAAGCAAAAATGTATGGACCCTTGTCCTGGTTCTTGTGGTTTTGGAGCAAGTTGTAGTATCATCAATCATACACCAATATGTTCCTGTCCAGATGGTTATACAGGGGATCCTTTCATTTCTTGCTCACCAAAACCGATAGAAACTGAACCTATCATAAATGATCCTTGCAACCCTTCTCCATGTGGTTCGAATGCTCAGTGTGATAACGGTATTTGCACCTGCCTTCTAGAATATCTAGGTGATCCATATCAAGGATGTAGACCTGAATGTGTTTTAAATAATGACTGTCCCAGAGATAAAGCCTGCACTAAGAATAAATGTAAAGATCCATGTCCTGGAGTATGCGGCCAGAACGCTGAGTGTGCTGTAATAAATCATATTCCTGTTTGTTCATGTATCACTGGATTTACCGGAAATGCATTTGTCTTGTGTAATCCCATGCCAGGTAAATCAAATTGAGTCATAATTGAGCGGTAGTTGTTAACTTTCTATAATTTCAGTTCAAATACCCAAGAATCCTTGTAGTCCCTCACCATGTGGACCCAACAGTCGATGTAAAGAAACGAATGGTCAAGCAGTATGTTCTTGCGTTCCTGGATTTATAAGTAGTCCTCCAACTTGTAGGCCAGAATGTGTTACAAGCGAAGAATGTTCTCTTAACCAAGCATGCGTGAACCAGAAATGTATCGATCCCTGTCCCGGAACTTGTGGTCTCAGTGCTTTATGTCAAGTGGTTAATCATAACCCTATTTGTAGTTGCCAACCAATGCACAGTGGAGATCCATTCGTCAGATGTATTCCAATAAGTAAAATATAATATAGAAAAATGTTAATTTATTATTTTGAAAAATATCATTATTTCAGGAGAAGAACCAGTCATAGTATCTACCGATCCTTGCCATCCGTCACCATGTGGTCCAAATGCTCAGTGTAAAGAAATTAATGGATCTCCATTATGTTCTTGCTTACCAGAGTATATTGGTTCACCACCAAACTGTAGACCAGAATGTGTCAGTAATAGTGAATGTCCTAATCATTTAGCTTGCATAAACCGTAAATGTAAAGATCCCTGCCCAGGTGCATGCGGACAGAATGCAGAATGTAGAGTTGTCAGTCATACTCCCAACTGCGTTTGTTCAGCTGGTTATACTGGCGATCCATTTTCACTTTGTCACATACAAGGTATGTTTGTCAGAAAGTTTGCAGGTCCATTTTTTTGTTCATTTGATATAATTTTTCAGTTGAAAACCTTCCTACAGAAAGACCAACACCGTGTCTTCCTTCACCTTGCGGTTTTAACGCAGAATGTAGAGAAAGAAATGGAGCTGGAGCTTGTAGTTGCCTTCCAAATTATATTGGGAATCCTTACGAAGGCTGTAGACCTGAGTGCACCGTAAATTCAGATTGTCATCCGAATAAAGCATGTATAAATGATAAATGTGTTGATCCGTGTCCAGGAACTTGTGGCCAAAATTCGAACTGTCATGTTGTGAATCACTTGCCAACTTGTCTGTGTATTTCTGGATACACAGGAGATCCTTTCAGGCATTGTAATCTACTGCCTCCAGAAAGTAAGAAACAATCATTATGAAAATCTTGGTCGTGACTTCAATTCGTTTTTGTTTTTTAGTAGAAGAATCGCCAATAGAAAATCCATGTCAACCTTCACCTTGTGGGCCCAACAGTCGATGTCAAGAAATAAAGGGCCAATCTGTTTGTTCTTGTTTACCTGAATATGTAGGAAACCCACCAGATTGTAGACCAGAATGTACAGTGAGCTCAGAATGTGCACCTAATAAAGCCTGTGTAAATAAAAAATGTGGCGATCCGTGCCCCGGAACATGTGGACTGAATGCAAATTGTCAAGTTATAAATCATAGCCCTATTTGTAGTTGTCAAATGGGATATACGGGAGATCCATTCTCTAGATGTTATAGTATTCCTCCTCCGCCTCCACAAGAGAAACCGATTATCAACCCATGTTTGCCATCCCCTTGTGGACCAAATAGTCAATGTAGAGACATCGGCGGAATCCCATCCTGTTCTTGTTTACAAAACTTCATGGGTAGTCCACCCAACTGCAGACCTGAATGTACTATCAATTCTGAATGTCAAAGTAATCTGGCTTGTATCAATCAAAAATGTAGAGATCCTTGTATCGGTTCTTGTGGTACTGGTGCGAATTGTATAGTTATCAATCATATCCCAACTTGCCGTTGTATTGAAGGCTTTATAGGAGATCCTTTCACATATTGTCAACCGAAACCCCAAGAACAACCTGCAGTTTCAGAACCTTGCAGTCCGTCTCCATGCGGTTCTAATGCACAGTGCGACGATGGAATATGTACTTGTCTACCTGAATATCACGGGGATCCTTACAGTGGGTGTAGACCAGAATGTATACTGAGTACTGATTGTACCCGTGATAAAGCCTGCATCAGAAAAAAATGTATTGATCCATGTCCAGGAACTTGTGGACAAAATGCAGAATGTTCCGTTACTAATCACATTCCATCATGCTCTTGTCTGCAGGGATATCAAGGTAACGCTTTTGTACTCTGCACTCCAGTGCCGGTGGAAGTTTCTAAAAATCCTTGCAATCCAACTCCATGTGGTCCCAATAGTCAGTGTAGAGAAATAAATGGAAATGCAGTTTGTTCATGTGTACTTGGTTTTATTGGAAGCCCGCCAACTTGTCGTTCTGAATGTGTATCTAGTTCAGAATGTTCCCTTGACAGAGCTTGTGTCAATCAGAAGTGTATTGATCCCTGTCCAGGAACATGTGGATTAAATACAAATTGTCAAGTGGTTAACCATAATCCGATATGTAGTTGTTCACCTGGTCATAGTGGAGATCCATTTACAAGATGTCTGATTATAAGTAAGTCCCCATTTAGGTTTTGAGTGCATTTCGTTCATTTTTATTTTTCTAGAAGAAGAACCAACAGAAACATCAAATCCATGTCAACCTTCTCCATGTGGTCCGAATTCACAATGTAGAGATGTTGGAGAAGCACCTTCTTGTTCTTGCTTACCAGAGTTCATCGGAACTCCACCTAACTGTAGACCAGAGTGCGTTAGCAATACTGAATGTGATAACAACTTGGCATGTATAAATAAAAAATGTAAAGATCCATGTCCAGGAGTTTGTGGCCATAATGCTGAATGTAGAGTAGTGAGCCATACTCCGAATTGTGTGTGTTTGGGTGGTTTCGTTGGAAATCCTTTCATTCAGTGTCAACAACAAATTCAAATGTCTGAACCTGAAAGACTCACACCGTGTGTACCTTCTCCGTGTGGGGTTAATGCAAATTGTAGAGAACAAAATGGTGCTGGATCCTGTACTTGTTTGCCAGATTATTTCGGAAATCCATATGAAGGCTGCAGACCTGAATGTACACTCAACTCTGACTGTACGTCAAATAAAGCATGTATTAGAAATAAATGTATGGATCCATGCCCTGGAACATGTGGTTTGAATGCAGAATGTCAAGTCATTAGTCATTTGCCTTCTTGCAATTGTATATCAGGATATAGCGGCGATCCTTTCAAATACTGCACTCCAACACAAAGTAAGGAAATATATTCACTTTTGTTAAGACTGAAATGAATCTACTCCCATTTTAGATGTTGAAGAATTCACGAACCCTTGTCAAAACAATCCATGTGGTCCAAACAGCCAGTGTCGAGAAGTCAATGACCAAGCAGTATGTTCATGTTTGCCTGATTATGTTGGTAGTCCTCCAGGATGTAGACCAGAATGTATTGTCAGCTCGGAATGCTCCCAAACTACAGCTTGTATTTCTAAAAAATGTACGGATCCTTGTCCAGGAACATGCGGCTTGAATGCTGAATGTCATGTAGTAAATCACAGCCCTATCTGTAGTTGTAAACATCAATATAGTGGTGATCCCTTCACACGATGTTTCATAATTCCTCGTAAGCTATAATTTATAACCCGAGTCGATGAATAGTAACGTTGAACATTTTCAGCTCCAACCGAAGTACCTATGGAACAAATTAAAAACCCGTGTGTACCATCACCTTGTGGTGCTAATAGCCAATGTTATGATATAGGAGGATATCCATCGTGTTCATGCCTAGCTAATTATATTGGTACTCCACCAAACTGTAGATCAGAATGTTCAATCAATGCCGAGTGTTCTAGTAACCTAGCTTGTATCAGACAGAAATGTGTAGACCCTTGTCCAGGTTCCTGCGGTGCTGGTGCACAATGTAATGTTATCAATCACACACCAATCTGTTTATGCCCTGAAGGTTATACAGGTGATCCATTCACGTACTGTCAACTAAAACGTCAGGAGATAGAACCGACTGAAACAGATCCTTGTACTCCTTCACCCTGCGGGACAAATGCTGTATGTGATAATGGTATATGTAGTTGCATATCGGAGTATCATGGAGATCCTTATAGAGGATGTCGTCCAGAATGTGTTCTGAATATTGACTGCTCGAAAAATCTTGCGTGTATCAAGAACAAATGCAAGAATCCCTGTCCGGGAACATGCGGACAGAATGCGGAATGTTCGGTCTTCAATCATATTCCTACGTGTACATGTATTGAAAACTACCAAGGAAATGCTTTTGTTTCATGTTCACCAATTCCAGGTAAATTATTCAAGTAAATTAATGTGTAT
>WOGN01000312.1:0-26963 GCA_015342105.1 Leptinotarsa texana | reverse complement strand
CTGTTAATATATAAGTTATTATTATTTCGAGTGAAGTAGTGGTGAATATCGTGATGAAAGACAATATACTGATTAAAATAAGATGGTCCTAAATTGTTCAATATTTTGTATACGAAGATATCCCAAGAGACACTAGATATATTGATGATTTCCAATCATCAAACAGATGCCAAAATTCTCCAATTTGTCTGCAATGCGGAAATTTTTCATAATGAATTAATTTCGTTGTATACACATCAGGATATTGAAATCACTATTTACGTCCGAAACAAAAGTACAATCGAAAAGCACCAGCTCATAAGCCCAGGTATGATAATTGGAGGAACATAAACAAATAAAGGAACGAATTGAACACGAACCCGCGCATGACGAAACCTTACACCTCCTGAAAACTGTAATAAGAGCTGTAGCGTTTCAGGACTCCAGTCATTTCAGGACACGCGACTTGAACGTTTGCGCGACGCGTTGAAACCGCAAATCGCACGCAATCTCACGGATATCCCCCAATTAATGACTCTGTTCATCAATTCCAGCCTTAAATAGAATAAACCACCGGAATACAACCGAAGATAACAGATCCACTGGCCTAGATTATTTCGAAATCATCGGGGCATATCACATCCAGGGATAGTGCATTCGAAGCTGGTGTTGGAAGAGTGGTTTCGTCAAAAATAACAGCATAACTTCGAGATGAATGAAACCACTTGTTAACTTTCGTTTTATGTGAATTTCGTGATTCGCTTACTCGAGTCTTTGATCTGTGCAATACTGCAGTTATTCTGTGAGAGGAAAGACATACACGACTTACGATAACTAAAATCTAGTGAGACTGTTGTGATTATGTAAACTCTGGACGACTTCTTCAGTGATATGGCCAAATGCATCCATAAAACCCATATGGGTGTTTCCACAATTATGGTTCTACTGACTCTTTCAGTCACAACTCTACAAGCATTTCAAGGTAACTTGGTATTACGATTGAAGCTAGAATACCACTACATAATGTGTTTCTATAATCTATAGGTGTTCTATAATCGAGAGGTGATTCATAGAATGCAACTAAAATATTTTAATTGAGGATATTCATATGATCCGACCATCAATCAATAGGAAGCTTATGAATTCGTTTCATCATTCTTTCACCTATTCACACCTCGTCTAAAAGAATGACGAGGATATTCACATACAGGGTGTAACATAAGTACGTTAAAATATTCAAGTGACGTATTCCTGAGACAATTTTTAAAATACTTTTGTCCGAAAATGTTTCGTTTCGAGGATACGGGGTGATGAAATTTAATTTTTTTTCTTCACTTTTCAAAAATAACTCTTGCAGAAAATCAGTTATTTGCACAAAATTCGGTACCCAGGTTTCTGTGACGTAGGATATCATAATTTCGTATTAATTCTCATGTAACATTTATAGGGCGCTGCGTACGCTGTCATTATTTATTTTAAATTGCCCTTACTTTTTTGACAGTAAACTTTGGGTATTTTTTATAGAAATAAACTTAATTCCTACACCTTTTCCAAGTAAAAAAGGTGCACCTCTTCAACAACGCTGGAGGTGATCGTTTTCGAGATATTCACAACTTTCTAAATCGATGCATATCACTTCATAGCCAAATTTGATTTCAATGAATTTTGTCACTCTCCGCTTGCAAATCAAGTCGGGAGAAGTACAACCGTGTAACGGATGATTTGGGAAGCAAACTCCTATAGAGATGCATCATTTTTCGGGTCTTTACGTCGAGTTGATACAGCTCCTCCCGAGCCCACTCCACTACTCCAAACGAGTAGAGTAAGATTGGAATGGCTAGCATATTTGTTGCAGCAACTTTGTTCTTCTCCGACAGTTCCGATGACCAGATCTATAGAAGTTTGTGCTGATACTTGCCTCGATGAGAGTTTTTCACTGCTGTAACCTCTTGTGTGTGGCGTTGTTCCACCCCGAGGTAAGTATACGTCTCTCCGGCATTCAGATGGTGTAGGATGCTTCCATTTACGAGCTATACATCCTCTCCGTAGTCCCAACATCGTCCTCTTTTGAGATGTACCATTGCACATTTGTCTATCCCGAATTCCATACCAATAGCATTATTATTATTATTATTATTATACATTTCATAATTCAATGATTTTTGAGATTTGCTTTGATATTTTTTTGATTTTCTTCTTTCGAGAATGTGAATGAGTACATGTGTTCAGAAATGTTTCATTCACGTTAATTTCTATTTTAGTTATCACCGGACATGTTTCCAGTCTGATCATTTCATTGAATACATCATGTTTGCCATATCAATCCCTACCACTTTCATTCGAGCATCACCACACTATCCCTAACCAGGTTATAACTATTTGAAACTGCTAGAGCGGTCATTCAGTTTTCGCCATTTTGAAAATTTTTAGGCCGTTTCAGACTGACATTCTCCTATTTTTTGTAATATCTTCCGTAAATCGTTTCATTTGATACCCCTTTTATGGAAGTGTTTGAAAAATAACTGGTCCGCCATGTAGGATCCAGAGTAACGTCATGTTATATTTCGTATTCTTTTTAGCGTCACTTTGCTTATTGTGTTTAGTCCATCAAGCCCTTCCATTCGATACCCATCTGTATCTGTAGATTAGGGCGGGTGAGTGTAAACCCACGGTACTTAGGCCACATGTGATCCATTGTACATCCTCCCGAGGAGTTATCCTCCTAGGTCACCGTCCATCCTGCCCTCTGCATTGACAGATGTAGGCCAGAACTCGCCTAACACACACTTTCTTATTGACGATAACTCAGGGCAGTCGCATAGGACATGTCTGACAGTTTCATCTTCCTGTTCACATATCCTGCATACAGGTGTATTCACTAGCCCCATAATATGGAGGTGTTCCCTTAGTTGACAGTTGCCAGTCAGAAATCCTACTGTTAAGCGTAGGTTTTTCCTGGTCATCGCCAGATATCTCTTCGACGCCGGCTTCATAGGGTCGCTCAGGGTGATCCTGGCAAGAGTGTATCCTTTGATGCCATCCTATCTCTTTTGGGGTTGAGCATGGATATGACGTTAGGGTAGTTCCGCAATTTTGCTAGTCATCAGGCCGTGGGTGTCACTGGATCCCAAAATTCATAGTCCAGCCGCTTTTTTGGCATAAGGGTCGGCAATGCGATTACCTATACTCCTGTGGTGCCCATCAACCCACCTCAAGATGATGTTATTATCTACCGAAGCTTTGGCTGAATCTTGGTGGCACCATCTAGCACTGAAAATAGCGACATACAGGTAATCGTGGATTGTCACGGGAACAAAAGGTGTCTGTTCAATTTTATCTCATTCGAACGCTGGTAAAAAGTTCTGAGATCAAAAAAATTTATTTCGATTCGTCATTTTCAGTAAAAGTTTTACATAATTGTATGTGATCTAATTTGAATGTTTACGGTTCACCATCATGACGAGTACAGTTACACTATGTGTCGTACATGTTATCATTTATTCAACTATATGAGACTTATTTGTTTTCAATTGCAAAATGAAAATTGAACTGAGTGAGTTTGATATTCCTCTTGAAAATGATTACTTGGTGTTTGAAACACATGTCGAGGTATTGAAAATAACAATTTGGTGTTGGAATCGAACTTCAGTAATATTCATTACTACACTAAAACAAACAGTGCATCACAAGTACTCAATATGTCACATATCAGGTATGAAATGTCATGTTATGGTGGTGGCTGACATAGCCGTGTCACCCATAACGTTGAGTAATGATTCATTTTTTTACTGTATTCTCAAAAATATTGAAGTATATTGATATGATGGTACAGCCTATATAATTCGCATCAAATGAATATTCAATCAATTGAAAATGATTACTTTGTTACAGGTCCCAACACGAAAACAACGATAGCTATTTTGAACTGTCTGTTGGCAAGACAATTATGCTTTGAAGATGCATCTTGTTCGGCCATACTAGAAATTATTCCAAGAGTGTGTGGTCCTGAAGTAGGTGAGTTCATATCAGTATAAGACAACAAGGCGATGCTTCCAAACCATATTTTGGGATGTTGGAATCTGACAATAGTAATTAAAATGTGAAATAATTCAGTATAGGTAACCCATAGTCTTCAATCACTGTTGAAATTTCCTTCAGTCACTCAAGTTTCCACATCTCATATAATCAATTGGAGCACTACAGTGAGTAATTCTGAACATTTCATCGAGTCATCTTCCACCTCCACATAATATTATAGATATTCGAAAAGCACTGTAAGCTTTCTGTTGACCAAAAATCCACTATATTAGATAATCAAAATGCAATTTCAACATTTACCATTAATTCTATTTCTGCGTTTGACACACGAAATTCAGACAATGTGAATTAAACAGTAGAATTCTCTGCCGCAGGGTTAACCAAACAGCGATATACTTCATAACATTTGAATTGTAATCGTGGTTAGCGGGTTATATGTTCGTATGAATTACCATAATAGGGTACCAACCATACTTGTCAACAAAAGTTAATGGGATATCTCATCGGATGATCGATCCTTATATGTATAGCAGAAGCTGTTTCGGTTCCAGAGTTCTGAAAATTATCCTACCGAAAGAGATAAAAATAAGTATTATGATTATAGTGATTATTAGGAGTGCCTTCTTGTTCAACTGATGACCCATTTTCTTTGTAAAATTCATATCGAACATACGATATGGAAAAACAATTATTGTCTAATTTCTACAGAGATTTTTATCTGTTACGATTGGATTCGGTTTATTAAATCATTCTCAAGTTTACCTGAATTCAATGGAAACTTTGCTATTACAACAGGAAAGGTGCTACGGAACAACACTTACAAGTTGCCATAGGATCAAACTAGTAAAAAAAGTTCGCTCCATCGCTCCACCACTTTTCAAACTGAAAAAAAGAAACCGTACTGTCATGATTGTTTGAGAAACTCACTACTACATTGTGATACTTGAACTTCATTTAACTGTAATTTATGGAAAATATCCGGAGAAAAGATTCAGTGTCAGCATAGGGGTTGACGAGGTAAAAAATGGTACAGATTGCTCTGACAGAATCAAATATATAAATTATTGAGTTAGAGACTATGAATAGGAGAAAAGAAAGATGTCAAATACACCATAACGTCACTTCATAATACCCATGCATTGATAATTATTTTGCTGTATAGCCATAAATATGAAAATTTTAGCTATTTGACCACCTCAGATTGGTGTGTTTCGGTTGGAATGATTTTTGTTTTCGGGAAGGATATAGATTCTACAATACCAGAGCTACCAGAGGCAGCATTTCAGTTGAGTTTGAAATACGGAAAAGAAGCAAAAGACGAGTCGTGGGTTATAATGAACTATGGAAACTGATAAAATAAAGTTCCATTCCAACATCACAGTAAACTGAGAGCTAGTGCAAAAGTAGCCTGTAAGGTAATGAGAACAAAAGAATAATATTCACAGTAGAAAGAAATTGAATTGAAATATATATTGAATTCATCAAAGTAATGATGATGATGATAACAGTATTACTGATAATCACCGTCTTCGCGACAAGTATCAACACAAACTCCGAAATATCTGATCATCGAAGGTGTCGGGAGGAAACAAAGTCGTTGCTTCGAATATGCTTGTCATTCCAATCTCACCCTATTCGTCTCGAGTAGTGGAATAGACCCGAGTTGAGCTGTTTCAACTCGATGTAAAGACTACAGAAATAGTACATAGGATTTTGTATCCTAAATAATTAGTTCCATGGTTGTATTTCCACCGATAACAGGGAGACCATGGACATCAAAGTTTGATGTGTACATGAAAGGAGGAGTTCAGATTCTCATCATCTGCATAGTCCACGACCATCAGAAAACATGAATTTGAGCGTTTTTCATCAGGGCAGCTGCTCGAGCGGCTGATGAACTCGGTTTGATTTGCGACACCGAACGAGGAAATTACAACTCTGTCACGGAGCAGCAGAAAGTCCATATGAAAGCCACAGAGATCACTTCACTCTTGAAGTATTACAATAGATATGCAAAGGCATGGTGTCTTCTTCAATAATATTGAAGACCTCGGCTTATCAAAGCGCTTTTTTCATGTCAATTGGTAAACTGAGGGCTTCCTCTTGACCTGCCAGGATGGTTTCTTCATTACCTTAGTCTATGTGATGGGTATAGATGTCCCTGATCCTGCGAGGCGCCTGAAACCCCATTTCACTTGCTGTCAGCATTTCCAGCTTATGCGGTCTCAGCCTATGTCCATCGACATAACGCATCCCTAACTGCCGTATAAACAACTTTGGCACTCCTTCGGCATTGACGAGACCCGAGCTCTGCTCTGAGGGATATTGGATCTGTTGTGGGAAATGGAAAGTGCTGAATCTATCGAGAATTTTGATAATATTCAATTCAAATTGGATAAATCTTTCATCAAGAACATACTGGAAGTGCTGAAATGAAAAAACCATATAAGTCTATTTTTTAGGTTTATATATTCTTATATGTTTAAAATCAATCTAGAACTTGCACAAAAGCCACGGATACTTACTGTTCAAGCGAAACCTTAATTGCTTCAAAAAAAAAAGAAAAAAATGCGATTTGTTTCCAACAGGAGTACCCAATAACAGGAAATGCTATTAATACAGAGAATATATGAAATGAATATCAAAAATAAAAGAATATATAAAGGTATAAAAGTAAGAAGTAAAATAAAGTTTTTGGCTTTCTACTACTCCATCTCGGTATAAAAAAACTACTCCATCTTGATATAAAAAAAGATGTGGGAATCTTCCAAAGGAAGGAAGAAATTATTCAGTTTGGAAATCAGTTACTCTATACTTTTATATGAACACTCAATTATACAGAAGATACTTTTCTCTACTCCGTTTGAATTCCAAATATTCGTTATAGAATAAAATCAGATATCATTCACTGAAGTTCTAATTTAAATAAATGGTAACAAAATGCACCTACATGGAACACTATCATCCTCACTGGTATACATCGATGTTTTGCCGTAAGACACTTGCCTTAAGACTCTTCAGTACCAAATTGGATAACATTATAGAAAATACACATCCATGTATAGTTACTTATTCTTAAATTGATCATTTGCTTCCTTTCTTTGAAAGATTCCCACATATTTTTTTTTGTATCAAGATGGAGTAGTAGAAAGCCAAAAACTTTCTTTCCCAAAAATTATTCACTCCTAAAGATATAACCCCTTCAATTTAAAATGAAGTACATATAAAATATTCATATACATATACATATATAATTTCACAGATTTTATTAAAACTATTACACATAAAATTCAATGGTGATCGTAGCATAACATTTGTGCGTGATGCTTCACAATAGAACTTCAGATTGTGTCGACCTTCACTTCTTGGTACTGTGGAATTGATTTTCGGTTAAAGAACCGTACTGTCAATATTAATGCCAACTTATTCATGTAGAAATTTTTACCAATGATAATTCTTCTATTTTCCAAATTTTCCTATTTTCAAATCGTGTCAACAAGATGTTATGATCGATGCTTCTTGTGGGTTATTGTCCATCAAATTTTAGACATAAGTATTTTAGGAACTTCCTCTGCATGCTCTCAATTGATGTTTTTTGGTAGTCGTAAACTGGATTCCATAGCACAGAGCACTCTAACTTAGATCTGACATACGCAAAATATAGCAATTTTGAGGTGGCAATACTTTTGAAGGTTTGCCATTTCTGTAAATGAATCCAAGCATCCTATTTGCATTAGGAGTCATATTCCTTATATGTGTTGTAAATTTTAATTCACTGTCATGTGTTATACCAAGATTTTTTATCTCGTGGACGCGGTTGATATTAGTATTGTTGATTGAATATTCGTACAATAAAGTTCGCTTTTTTGTTGTGAATGATATTATTTTACATTTGGATACGTTCAGTTGTAGACGATTATCGTTACACCAAGTCGAATGAATGGAACATTGTCTCACCAAGCATGATGCGTCCTCAAATGAAAATTCTCAATTCGAGGCAATCGGTGCAACCTCCTTCAGCTTCATTCGCGTTTGTCCTCAAATGAGTACGAGCGTTGAGAAAAGCTTTCCAAAATTCCACCTACACGACTATAAGTGGCAATATGTCGTTACAGCGTGATGCACGTTAGACTTCGTAATGGAATATAGTGCCCTTATAGCATGTTAGCGATAGTTATCACCCGTTCGCTAAAAAGCCGCGTTCAGCGCCATGTTGGCGGCGGAAGGCTGCCAAGGGGGTGGTCAAAGGCCACGCGGGGCGAATGTCTGAAATCGATCGTTGCACGTAAGGGCAAGTATTACCTCTGCCATAAGATTTATTGATTGACCTGCGTGCATGTTTAGCGGCGAATTATTCCTGAGACTATTCTTTAAATTAACCCAGCCATATTTGCGCTGCGCCCTGCACGATAAACGTCTGTTTGAATAGCGGGGTTGCCAGGTTTCCTCTTTTAGTGAAAGCGGATGCTGGTTAGGGGAGCCTCTTCTATGCACTTCGAAGTTTTCTTGAAAGTGCATCGAAGTTCTCACTCGAGTAACTTCTTTTAAAACTCGGCCACAATAGAAATTAATTCTGACTTAATTGGCGTCACTAGCCAATTTGAATTATTCAGGTTGCAATTACATCAAAGATGATATGAAGTGGAGTGATAGTAGAAAAATATTTTTCAAACAACAAGCATTCATTAACGTGTATTCAGCTAACGTATAGAATTAGGAAATAATTTTTGAGGAAATGAATTTCATCTACCTAATAACTGAATATATTTGTGATGATCAATTTAATCTTCCTCTTGTAGATGATCACTTGGTGATCGAAACACACACCACGTGTCGAGGTGTTAAAATAACGGTTTGGTGTTGGAATAATAGTATTATACATTACTACAACAAAAGTTTTCAGAGAGTGTGTCACAAAAAATAATTATCATGATACAATATTGTATTTGTCTTCGAATTATAATTTTGAAAAAAGCTTTTGGCTCAATATGCTCATGGAAATAAGTACGACTTATCAAATCTAGGAAGAGAATTGAGCAGTTCCAGACAAGGATAATAACTAACACACTTCAAGAAGTATTAGTTTGTTTCAAAAGTTTCGTCTATTTTATTGGTATATGTTTTTGTAGTTCCATATCTCAAAAAAAATATTCATTTTACCGTGTCCGTGGTATACCATATGATATCGTTGAGCAATTTTCAGCCAATTTTTCTCTACAAATTCAAATGTAACCAAAATGCTGCCAAAAAAAAACAGAAAAATAAACCAGGCATTTGGCTGTGATAGTGTTAATGAACGCACTATTCGACTTTGGTTTGCGAAATTTCGTTCAGGAGAGTTTAGCCTCGAAGACGACACCCGAAGTGATCGACCTACAGAACCACAAAACAAGGTTTTGAGGACCCTGATGGACTGACACAATACAAACGGTGCGTGTGATGGAGGCAGAACTGGGCATCAGCACCCATACGGCTTATGATGATTTACAACGTGATGGAACGGTCAAAAAACTAGTGGATACTTCACGATTTGAACGATCTACAGAAATTGTCACATTTACAGGACTGTTCATCTTTGTTGCCTTTGCGTAACTTATCAAATGATTCTTTTTAGGATCATATCGTAACGTGCGATGAAAAATGTATTGTCTACGACAACAGAAGACATTCATAACATTATTGGACACCGATGAGTCATTCAGACCCTTTCCAAAAGCAAAAACCGTTTAAGAGAGACCATGGATACTGTAAAGTGGTCAGCAGCTGATGTGATACACAATAACACTCTGCAACCAGTCTTGATCATCACAGCAGAGTCCTATTGTGAGCAAATGTACCGAAAATTACGTCTGCAGCAGCCAGTAATTATCAATATAAGAAACCCGATCCTGCTTCACGACAACGCCCGTCCGCACGATTTACAAATCATGGTCTGAAAATCAAATGAAGTTACACTCTCACGCCATATCACATCAAATCAATCAAAAGTGTTTCTCATTGTCGAAAAAAAATCTTATTGACAAATAAATAAAACGAATCAGTCAATTTACAGTAAATTATTTGAATTAAAAATGGAACAATACAGGGTCTAACGCTTACATGTAGACAGCACATATGATTCTACAAAGCAAATGAAAACTGATTCACGTGTATGAATAAAATAAATCACTCGATTTGATCTCAAAGGTTCAGGTTAAGTTAGGTTAGGTTAGGTCCAAAGTGAATGTATCTATTCGACCCTCCACCGTAACCCACAAGGGTTTATTGTGGCTCACAACTATTCACACTCGACCAAATAAACCCAGCTTCTTAACGAAGCCGATTAGTTTGTATGATGAGTGTCTTTTCAGTCAGATGGGAAGAATACGACTCTGTCGAACTCTAAAAACCTGATTCGGTCCCTAGCGTAGCTGGCACAAAGTATGTGCTCTGCTGTTTCATCATTTTCCAAACATAGGCGACACACATTCTCTTTCGACAGTTTGAGTCTCTGCATATAATGATTCAAATGACATTGACCTGTGAGAAGGCCTGTTAGAGTTCCCTACTTTAGCCAACAACTGTTTGTTATATCATGCTTCGAAGGGTGGATGAACGTCTTGGAGTAACCCAATCCCAGAAGATTTTACCAGAAATCCATAAATCTTCTTGCTATCCAGGTGTTCAATATTTATTTGGCAAAGCCATTTGGCAAAGCCTAAAGCGACGCCAATGACAGGTTCTGGTCTGATGAATCTATTTGCAGCACCCTCCTTTGCAATGGAGTCAGCAGCCTCATTGCTTCTCACGCTAGTATGGTCACGAATACAAACCAGAGACAATCTGTTGAGTTTTTCTATCGAGGAGAGTCATTTTTCGAAATTTGCTACCAATTTAGACGTTGCTCGTTAGGAGCCAAGAGCTTCCAACGCCTCTTAAACTGCCCGAGAATATTTTTATTGACGTGTGTATTGGATTGGATTCTTCCAATCTCGCCACAAACAATTCAATAGCGTAAATTTCCGCTTGACTCCTGGGTCTGCGACTGAAAACACCTGCACCAGAATCGGAAAGTATTTTTGATTCATCTAGTAGTCAAAATATGTCTTCAATATATTCTTCCAAGCTATAATATGCTCTCGTAAGTAAGAGTTTCTTCACACGTTTTCGAAATGGTTTTGAATCTGTAATACTTTTTATTCCAAATTGTAGATGATTAAATATAATATCTTCAACATTACCCAAATACTCAATAATATTAGAAGAGTCGGAGAGTTGCTTTTGGCATAGATAAATTGGCATTTTGCCGGGTGTTTATATTCTTTCGAAATAAAAATTATTTTATCTGAATTAGACATACTGTTTATAGAATGAAGATGCGGTTAATGGTTAGTATTCAACTTTAATGAGCAGTGGTCTACAATGGTCCAAACGCTTGACTATAAATATATATTTTATCGCCCTTTTCGTGGAGCAAACACTGATTGCATCAGTTACTTGCTACAGGAACCCCAGACCTGTCTCCAACCGATTACCATCTTTTCAATCACTTGAATAACTTTCGCAGCGGTAGAATATTCGGAATAGGCAAAAAAATGGCCTTCGTCAAATGTATCGAATCCCAAACACACAAATTCCATTCCGACGGAATTAACCGACATGTGTTACGTTAACAAAAGTGCACTGATTCAAATAACGCTTATTTCGAATAAACCGAATGAGTACTCACTGAGAAATAAGTACTCATGAAAACGGAAGAAACTTTTTTAACATCCTTATACAATCTCCCATACAAATAATTTAATAATATGAATCGTAGCTACCCAAAAAATGTGATTATCGAAATGTCATCTATGAAGACAAATAATTGTATTCAACTACCTTAGATATTTAGAATAATTAAAAACGGATGCATTTTTGGATGACTCATTTCATTGACCTTTATTGAGATTTTTTTTCATTAATACTTAATATACATTGAGAAGATATACTTTCTATAAATAGATACTTCAGAAAGTACAATGTGATGGTTACAATGATAATAAGATAAATGAATATTTTCATAATCAAATTTTGAGAATTTGTTTGAACAAACAAACAAACGTTAAACACATGGTACGGACCCGGAACCAGCAAATAATTCCAAAGATTTGAGAGAACTACGGTCAAACATACCAAGGAAGAAACTAATTTCAGTTTCAGAGCGAGAGACAATAACATCATTCCCCTCCCAGGAGAGGAAGAGAGAGAGAGCCAAACGCATAATGGAACACGCCAACCAAGCACTGATGAGGTTTCAAATCAAATACAACCTTTAAAAGAGGTCAACCTTGATGCAGAATGCCACAGAACGATTTGAAGAAACGAAAAGAGGACCTTGGAAAAGAGGACCTTGGCCAAGATTGAAAGCACTTGCTTGAAGATTCACCAAGACATGGAGATTACCCAGAACAGAAGGTGGGAAAAGTTGATAGGGAAACAATGCTCAGATTCAGACTGGAAACAGGACAACTTCTAAACCTCCAAAGTCATCAACATGAGTTCCCGCCCACTCTCGGGCATACGGGAATCGTTGTTGAGGAAAGATCTGAAATTTGCCATTGCGCCAACGTTTATGATCACTTTGAAGATAATTACTGTAGTGGAATCTACCAGTTCCTTCATTGCTGGATCGAGAACCAGTTCCAACATCTAACATTAGCAATTCAAGCCGCATTCATATTGTCCAACAACTTATTTAGTCAAGCTAGCATATAGATATACAGTTGCAGTGGAGAAAGGAAATAGGATATAGGTAAAATTACTCAAATGACCTATAAATAGTCATCTCTCGGGGTAATGGTCCAGTCATCACCCGTAGATGATTGTTGATAATAACAATCGTATCGTCGTGTAGTTAATTGGCTTGAAATCTTTTAATTTTCATATCCTTTTTTGTTCAGCTGTTGAAATTTCAATTTTTACTTATATTTCATTTCATTGTTATTCCATTTTATGATAATCTTTCGCTCAATATAATTTTTCACAAAATGCGTGGACATACACAGCCATTTATGTTAATGGAATTATCTAAAAGAACAGGCAAATCTCAAATTACTTACATTCTGGGTTAATAAACTGACAGCTATCATGAAACAACTACCTCCCTGGCTAATTCCACGAAGGGCGTTGGATTATATCCAGATGTCACTGCAGGATTCTCACTGAAGTTATTCCTGCGTATGCTGTTGACGATTCAACTGCCGAAAACGATTTTCAATGATTGGAACATACTTGCAGACCGGTTTTGGGATTTTTGGCCACTCGTCAGTGCAAATTTTTTAAATTCTTGAATTCAAATTTCGTACCTCAATATGTATTCTTACTCAAGTACCGAATTGAAATGGACCCTTACATTTGTGATTTTGTAGTCAAAAAATTGGAGACATATCCACTCAGTACCGTCATTCTTAAAATAGACGAAACAAAAAACTTTCAATGATTCATTCGAAAAATCTGCAGCAATGGGTGTGATTTGGATGATTTTCTGAAATTTACAAAGACTATAGATACAATTTTCGGCTGTATTGTTTTTTTAAAAACTCGCATTGTTTCTGATATATCTATCTATAATATTGAGGGTTTTGAAACATTGTTTAATTATATATTCATAAATTCAGAAATATACTGATATCATAGTTTGGTAAAGTTTAATGGTATCAATTTATTGAAATTAAATGGAAATTTTGAAGGAAAAGAAATCATAGATGCATTTTACAGATCACCAGAAATCAATGCTGACATTTTTACAAATGAAGTAGATGACATTTTGGACGAAGAAATGAAATTCCCCAATAATGAAACTGTAGCCTCATTATTGGTAATGCAAACATTGACGTTCTTAGAGATAATCAAGTATCAAAATATTATCTGGATACTCTCGGTAAATATGGTTTTCGTTCAGCAATAAATATTCCTACTTAGGAGCAAAAGGAATCTAATACATGTCTGGATCACCTTTTCGTCAAAACCAAAAATAAAGACTTCAATAAAATGTTACTCACAACAATTACATCCTTTATAACAGATCACTATACTGTACTACTGCAAATCGTTCTGAGCGTAAAAACAAATATCATGAGTAAATTGTGGCAAATAAATTAATACAAATAATTCAACTACTAAACTGGGAGAAACTACTTGTATTTTTCTATGACAGTCGCATTCATAACCAGTCTACAAAACTTTATTATGAATTGCACAAGGTACACTAGGATGAAACTTAAAAATATAAAGAGAATTACGTGAATTTTCGTAAACGAAAAATATTATTTGTATTGTTACACAAAAAACATCCGGTAAATGAAAC
The DNA here is from genome assembly GCA_015342105.1 of Leptinotarsa texana. NCBI lineage: Eukaryota > Metazoa > Arthropoda > Insecta > Coleoptera > Chrysomelidae > Leptinotarsa > Leptinotarsa texana. The sequence continues at coordinate 12,619 of WOGN01000312.1, read as the reverse complement.
ACTGAAGAGAAAATTTCCAGAGTTTTAAAAAAACTAAAAAAACAAATTTAAAAATGGTATTATTACAAAAAAACAGATAAGTAATGAAAAAAACTTATCAACAAAATTATGGAAAACTGTGGATGAAATGTTGAATATTCAGAAAAGTGAAGAAACAAACACCGTTAGAGATCAAAACGGCAGAACGATACACGAACCAACGAGTTTCAATGATTTTCTCATTGATATAGGGAAAAACTCAGCAAAAACAATTGAGAATCCCTCAAATTATTTCGAACAAAAAAAATATGGGAATATTTTTTTGAATCCGGCGGATGAACAGGAAATACATTTTTTTTATCTAAACTGAAAAATGAAAAGAGATGAATTTCCCTCTGCCTTTAAGCTATCGGTAACCATACCTATTTATAAAAGCGAAGATAAAACTGATATGAGTAACTAGAGACCTATTTCCTCAATTTCAAACCTGGCCAAAATATCAGAAACTTTTTTAAACTGGCAAATTCATTAACAAATATGAATTACTTTCAACAACATAATACGGTTTCACGGAGGAGAAATCTACCCAGGACGCAATTCAGGTCTTAAATGGAGACATATACAATTCATTATATGAAAGTATTTCATCAATATCAGTATTTATAGATACCACGAAGGATTTTGATACCGTTCACCATTTTATTCTTTCACGGATACTTGAGCACATAGGTATAAGAGGTTAATCATATGAATTATTGAAGAAATACCTAACAGACCATAGGCACATATTAAAATTCAAAGGAAAAACAAGTCGGACAAAATTCATTACTCATGGAGTACCCGAAGTAACGGTACTAGGACCAATATTATTCACAATATACCTCACGGACCCACTTTGTGTGGAACAAGGGAAAAATCACAAGCTTTGCTGATGATACTGTCCTATTTTATACAGACAAAAACACAATATCTACCTTTTAACTGTAAAGATACAATTCTTCGCACCTTTGATATCACTTCAACAAAATGTACAATGTGACGAAGTACACAAAATCAAATCCACCAGAGCCAAAAAATTCACTCTCACACGAGCGCGCTTTAATGATAATCAACCCGATGGCCCCCAAATCGAATTGGTAGGGAGTTGTCTTACTACTGTGTATCCATGATTTTCCATTATCCTATCGATTTCACATAATTTAAATTGTGGTTTGTAGATTTTTATATTCGAACACAAATCTATTTTGGACTGATCATTTGTGTCTTCCCTACCACTTTTTCATTTCTTGATGACATGTTGGGGCATTTTTCACTTTCCAAATTGTAGTGTGGTGCATTATCTATAACCTCAATATTTTTTTTCAAGAAAATTCAGAATCAACATTTGATTTGAATATTTGAAATTGATATAACTATCCGTTTGAAATGTCATTCCAACTTTTTGAATGTATGCGGGATGACCGGATATGAGTTTCATCCATATAAACTATGGGTGGACCTTTTCCTCTATATTTTTTTTGTATCTTTCAATATAGTTTTTCTTGAGTGCTGGATTTCTGATTTCTCAATTAACAGTTTCTTATAATGACTCGTGAGATTCAGTATATTCATATTTGTTTATAATTTGTTTATGTATTCACCACAAATTCGGGCTTTCCTATATACTCGCTTTTTGGCAGTGATCTGTAGGTGTGAGGGTTTTGTTTCGTTTACTACTGTGGTAGGCATAATTGAAGATAGTAGACAAAACATCAGGCATAAAAACCTGCAAACCTCTGCCAAAATCCCGAAAAATGGCTCAGACACCGTTATATTCGGCCCTGAAAGCCGTCTTCTAACGCATATCTAGTAGACAGTGCCATATCAAAATTGTGAAAACTTTCGATAATTGACAAGCATGACTTTTCAAATTTTGAACTTGTGAAAGTCCATTTTGACAGCAACTTTCAATGTTGTCCTGTGTCAAATGATTATTTTCCAGGTTTATCAGTAGTAGGTTTTTATTTTCGGTATTTCGTCTACGACTGAGGCAGAGATTATTGAAGGCGATGGAACATTAAAATCAGAGAACTTCGTTAGTTGTTCGTCGCCTGTATCCGCAGTCGTACACAAAACGTCAAGCACAAAACCTTCAGGTCATAATCAACAAACTCGGAAAATACCATGAATACAATAGAAAACAGTATTCGGTAATTTGCTGAGCTGACAACTGTTCAATGAAAATTTTTGAAAGCATTTTTCAATGTTTCTCCTAATGATATTTAGGACAAAAAATCAATGGGACTTCTAAAATTTAGGACTTTCTACAATAGTGTGTGCGGAGAGATTGATAGAATCCAACCTCACAAAGTCGATAAATTTTTTTTCGGGTAGTCAAGCGGAGTTGGAAGCTCTTGGCTCCTACTGAGCAACGTTCAAATTGGAAGCAAATTGCTGAAAACAGCTCTCCTCAATAGAAAGACCTAACAAATTTTTACTGGTCTGAATTCCTGGCCACACTGACCTGGAAGGCAATGAGGCTGCTGACTCCCTTGCAAAGGAGGATGCTGCATCTAGCTTGATTGGACTGGAACCTGTCATTGGCATTGCTTCAAGTCTTGCGCCAAACAAACATTGAACACCTGGATGGTAAGAAGATTTGAAGACTTCTAGCTAAATCATCCAGAATTGGCTTCAAAGCTTGAAACCAAACAGTTGTTGGAATACAGTAGGAATTTCTAACATGCCTTCTTACAGGTCATTGTCATCTGAATCATAGAATGCAGAGACTTGGATTATCGGAAGACAGTGTGTGTTTGGAAAATAATAAAACAGCAGAGCATATACTTTGTGTCTGTCCCGCTGCGGACCGAATGAGGTTTTCAGAGTTTGGTAGGTGTGAACCACAGTAAACCGCCACGGGTTACGGTGGAGGGTCGAATAGATTCACTCACTTTTCTCCTAACCTAACCTTCTGTTAAAGAATCAACTTTGATTGATTGATTCCTGAAAAAATAATTGAAAGATATGGAATAACTGCTTCACAAATAAAAAACTAAAAAACAAGCCTTTAGTGAACGTCGAACTAAAAAGTTAAAAACATTTTTTTAATAAGCTTGAAACAATAACGAACGTTTAAAAAATACTGATATTAATGTGAAAAAAGCGACGGGCGCTTATACTGGTATTTTTCGTTCATTATTGTTTTGAGCTCATTAAAAAAATATATAAAAATTTTAATTTTCAATGTTTTTAAATTATCTAAACACCATCAATCAGTTGTATATTGTTTAGGAAAATGATCATTAATATTTTCGTACAGCGCCATCTGGTCGCGAGTAGATCAAGCAATGATGTCAATATATCAAGGAGGTTACGTACAGCGCCATCTGGCCGCAAATAGATCAAGTAATAAAGTCATTAATTCTGTCAAATACAGAGAGAGTTACAAACAAACATAAATACATACATTCAAACATACAGGTGAAGCTAATATAAAGCGTGTAATAAAAAAACTATTCCATAAACAATACAAATTTTACATTTATGGTCGTAATATGCCACATCGAATTGGGAATCTGTAAAGTGTCACTCAGTTTTTATGACCTAGTCATTACGTTAATTATTTTCCGTTTGGGAAATTTTCTGTTACGTGATCAAATATAAGTAAGAATACGAACAAGTGTCCAGCTTAATTTGCATTTACTCAGGTAGGTGGACACCCTCTAACGTAAAATTTTATAGATTACATTGAATGGAATATGTTTTTTACGAGAGATACGTTTTCGAAAAAAAAGTGTTCTGCTTTTCACTTCCTCTGTTTTCAAAAAATTGAGTTCAAAATAAACTCTTCACAAATATGTATAGATCTTTTATAGAATTTACTTTCAGTTGCAAAGTAAAAAAAAACTTTTCGAAATTACTTCCACATGAACATTGAATTACATGAAAGAGAGAGTACTTACTAGGTACGGAACATTTAGTACGGAATTGAAACAGATATCATTCAAAAACGCTACACAATATGATATATAAAAGAAGTTACGATATAGAAGTTCACTTGCTGAAAGTGATATCTATGCTTGATCTATCTTTGGAAGAAAATCCATTTTGTTTTGGAAGTTTTTCACAATTTTTTGTATGGAGATGTTAGATTGGATATTATTATCAGTAATGTATTATGATGACTACACACTACTAGTTGCTGGGATATGCTTTCGTTTCAAAACTTCTTGAATATCAACTGTAGTAGTTCTCATGTTGCCGCAAGATGGTGCTAAAAGTCAAAACCAACATGTTTGTTAGTCCTCACATGATGCTTGATAAACTTGTTCATTCTCTTTGAAACTACTAAATATGGTTATTGTAAGATGTGTTGACGTTCGTTGACATAGTGGAATTGTGTCAACATTGAAATATCCTTGTTGCTGGTAATTATTAAAATTGTTTTTTGGTTATGTTCGTCGCTATTTGGGTGATTTTTTGAGAACTGGCCGAAATATAGCGATATTGTTATTGTGTGTGTGTTCCAAAAATTATGATACAACTATAACGTTACATATGGAACACTGAAAACAATTCGCAAAATATTGAAGAATACAAGGTGAACCACGAGAAAACTGAACTAAACATGAAAAAAAGAAAATGGAAAGACTACAATTCGAACATTTATTGTGATATTCATTTTTTCGTGTATATAAATTATTTCATTTCAATTTTCATTACAATTATAGTGATCGTTTCGGATGTTATTATGGCTATGATTTCTTTTTCTGCTCATAAAACACAAACAATATATTTTTGTTGTGAATATATTTCATATTATCATAAAAGATTTTCTTATTCCAATTTAATTGTAGAAAACGTTCAGAGCAATGGAAAAAATATGAATAGGTACCTAAAAATGAAAAAAAAATTCTCGAGAAACATTACGGTACATAGAGATGTGAAAGTTGCTATTGTATTTTCATTTAACTCAGTCAACCAATTTCCACTCAATTATAATCAAATATTAGTGAAACATCCCGATATATAAAATAAAATTCAATTTCTCAGTATGAAGTGAACGACTACGATCCAAAAACTACAACAAAAAATACAGTTCCGTATTTAAAAATTCAAAGATGGACGTGGCCCAAGTCAGATGACACGCTATATAAAAGATTCATGAAAATATTCTGATAGCTCACATCAACTTCCAATAGCAAAATGTGGACAAATTTTCAATATGTCTGCGAATAAAGAAGATTTAGGCAAAAAAATAATTTGGGATTTTTTCGGCTTTTCCTGTATATCTCCAGAACCAGAAGAGCTATATTCGATTTTTTCACTTCATCAAATAGGTATTTTAAATACACAACTTTTCCACAACCGACACTCTGTCTTTGGAAAAACAATCTAATGAATCAACCAACGGAGTATATTGATTGACCTGAACTCGGAAAAATGTACGTCACCCCATCGATCATTTGAAATAATAAAAAGTAAATAAAGAATCAATGAACGCTTCGTTACTTGAACATATTGATACATTTTATCGTTATAACCTCAGTTAACATTGAAACTTGAATATATATATATATATATTTTTCATATAAATTTTGTCCATACCAATTACGTTTGCTTTGAACAGTCTGATACCTCATATTCTGAAGCTGGAAAATCAATATCATAAAAACTTAGATCTGTTCACTGTGTCACTCCAGGTCTTTAAAAATCAATCGAAAAAGCTATAGCGTTTCCGAAGCTTTTCTCCACCTTATAATGTTTTGTAAGTACCATATTTGTGTCAACTTTTTCCTTGTAAGTATCAGTGTTGTGTCATATTTTAGGTGACTGATGGATTTCATTAGTTCGGACTTCTATTGTCTGATATTATATAAAATGATTTGGAACCCCTGAAAAAAATAATAAAAAAAGAAGAATAAAAAAAATAGCTGAAACTAACAATTATATTATATAAGGAGTGTTACAAATAAGGCAGCAGGCGCGCGTGTTAATAAAAACAAAATACTTTTTTCAGATGAAGAAATACATGTAACGTGAGTTCGAATTATATAAAGGTGGTTACGTACAGCGCCATCTGCCCGCAAATAGATCAAGCAGTAATGTCGATAATTCTGTCAAATGGAGATCCCGAGCATTCAAACGAGAAAAATATGAAAGGAAAAGAAGAGTTACAAAGAAACAAACATACATATATACAGGTGAAGATAGATCAAGTGAATAGATCAAGCAATAATGTCGATAATTCTGGAGTTACAAACAAACAAACAAATATAAAAACATACATACAGGTGAAGCTAATAGAAGCGCGATAATAAAATACAAGTAAAAATAAAATAATTGAACAGAAAAAAATGAGAACAAATAGTTGAGAGATTCCAAGTCAAGTTACTTCACGATGTTTCGATTGTTAGTGTCCACAATCATTTTCGGGTGATAACTGAACTAATTTCCTTTAAATGTTCATGGGGTCATTCGAGTACTTTCGATTAACTCCACTTTCTTTTTTCTGCTTCACCGGTTCAGTGATAGATGACCGTTTGGCGTGAGTTGGCCATTTTTTGCTTCTACGCTAGCTTGGCTCAATACATTGTTGGACAACATGTATGCGGCTTCTTTAGATTTCCTTCATGTGTATGATCTCAGCTTGGGACCACTCGATGTTATGTTGATGGGTCCAAATATGCTCTACTATTCCTGATTTGCTGATTTTCTCTTGGTGTGTATGTTTTTTGGGCTTGGCAATGCCCAAATTCTATGGCATCTCAGTTTCACCAATATAGGATTTTCCGCACTTACAGGGTATCCGGTAAATGCAATTCTTGGATTCGCAATCCGCGTTTGGTGGCCTGGTTGTCGTAAGGCTGCTACGGATAGTATTCCCAGATCTGAAACAAGTTCTGATGTACTTGGATCCAATTTTTCTTATTCTTTCCGATAATCCTCTGATGTAGAGAAGTGCAGGCACCGGTTGTAAAGGCTTTTTTTCCTTGAGACTCCTGCTGTCTTTTCAGTTTTAGTTTATGCTTGAGAACGCTTTTGTATAGCAAAACTATTGTATAGCGAAAATATAAAGTGTTCTTATAAAACACTTCATAGTTTCGCTATACAATAGCTTTCATTGTCACTATAAATGGTTTTTGTAAAACCCTTCAAATGGATTTTCAAGTATCAGCCAGTTCTATTCAATTGCTGTCTTTTGCCAAATTATGTTCCATCATCGCTTCGGAGAGACCTTCCTTCGTATCACAGAGCCCGAAAGCATGGTCTAATAGAGTCTTGATGATTCCTCTTTTGAATGTTTTGTAAAATTATAATTTGCAATCTAGACCTAAGACATGAACATTCAGAAATACTTTGTAGTTCTTCACTTTGTTGAAATATGTTTTTGTAAATTTTCTTTGCCGTTAAATACTCAATTTTTTCAAATTTTCTAAATTACATTTAATGTTATAAAAAATGTTATCATTTGATAAACTCTCTTTGGCGGCAGCGCGCATATGCCGTAACAGCCGCGCGGAACCCTATTTTCAAATTGAAATTATAAATGATGGAGATAGAGTTTCGGGAGTTCGAAACTTTTCTATCGGAAATTTTCCCCTCTTTAACGAGCTAACGAGCTTTTTTCAGAATTGCTTAAATATTAATATTTTTTGAGTTATTAACGAAAACCTAAATACCATTTTTTCAATCATATTTTATTAATAACAATTACAATTTTTACCTGCACCAAAATCCTTCAAAAACATTTTTCTAAAGGTGATTCCGAATCGAGCGAGCTATCCTTCATATTTTTAGGACCTTTATCTCTATTTTTCGTGTTTTTGATTTTGATTGATTTGATTAGACTGTTTAAAAAAATCTGTTTAAAATCTGTTTTTCCGTTAATCAGCTGTCATTAGAAGTTTGATGACTAACAATGCATTCAACCAGGCGAGTATGAAGGGACGCAATATTTGAAAACCTTTTAACTGGCGGGAAAAGAGTCTACGACGTACTGAAATGAAAGCGTCCAAGTGACTTATGAATAGTTGCGAGTGTGAGTCTGATTAATGCTCAAGATTTTAGATACTAACAATCGAAACGAAACATTTTATTCATTGTAAATTCATTCGAAATGAAACATTTTATTCATTGTAAATTCATTCATTGTTTCATTTCCATTTCTGGTCACAATAATTCGTATACTCCACAAATCATCCTTCTTATACTTGTTGGATTTCGTACATATTGGCATTTGGCATTATTTCGGTTTTTCTTACTCATAGTATTTTCAGTATTTTTAACATTTTATTGATTTCAATTTCATTTTTTCTTCAATACATTTTAAATCTGTTTTCACAGTTATAGATAATGGGAGTAGAAATTTGTAACAATCCGTTTTTTCAAAAGTTTCAAATAAATTACTGTAATCGGTTCAAACATTAGAATTATCCATAGGACCGCCCTGCATCCTTTTGAATCCCCATGTCTTGGGAACTAGATCATTTTATTCATTTTATTTGATATTTAAATTCGCTATTATATTATTTGAAAATGTAGATCAATGATTTCTTTATATAGATTGAAATGATATTGTGATATGTTTGGATTGAAAAAACATCAGTTTGCCAATGTGCCAGCAATGAAGATAACCTCCGAAGAAGTTGTTTATGAACCAACAAGTCATGAAGTAGTAGTTGAAATTTTCAAGATGACAGACAAAAAAATGCAGAGACATCATATCTCTTTCGGTCTGCTTTGACAGGTGAATATTTTTTTTGCATCACATTTATCTTCGCATAAACTTTCAATGTAAACAAACGATTATTACATCACCATTTGTGAAGATTCCATAGTAAACTTAAATATACGAGTTTTTTGTTATGATATAAATTGAATACATTAACCTTTTGACTTCGTCAAAATTGACTTGAAGCAGAGAGGTATTTCAATTGAATATCGATACCCTCGGTCTTCAAGTTTTTCTTTGATCATTTTCGATATACTTGTATTTGTTGTAGAAAATTATTCATAGAGTTATTCAGTATTGTCTCTCTAAAGGTTTGTTTTTTTCGAAAAAGTTCGCCCTTCAAGTTCACATTCTGAAAAATTATCTTCTGATCTTTTTGCTCCAGAAATTTTTGAGTTGACGGAACTTATAGCTCTCAGAAAAACTCATTTCTACAGTTTATTTTTTTCATTCGTTCTTGGGTGTGATCAGTATATCTTTCGCCATCGGAACTAGTAAATACAAGAGTAGGTATATAAATTCAGACAGTTCACTTTATTGTATATTGGATTTTATTACCAATCTTTTTCCTTCTGCTTGCACTCTATTTTCACATAATCCAATAATATTTTCAACTTCTAACTATTTTTGCCATCATATGTCTACGGTAGATGATGCTACAATATCATACTCTTGAGGTATTATTACAAATAGTTATGGGCATTAGGACACATGGTATCAAACAAACTTCTCAATGAAGTCCATCTGAGCAAACTACTCTGTGGTGGAACTCGTATTGACTTCCTTATGAGGGAAAGCTTTGTAGTACGTCAAAACATCGTGGAATGTAAATAAGTAATAGGTTGTTTCCAAAGTTTTTTCTGTTTCAATGTCATGTATTTTTGTTTCCGTATCCCAGTAAATATTCAATCTACTGTGTCATGGCATAAACTGATCGATAGAAAATTGTGTATTCTATATATTGATGCCTTGCATTTTTTCCAAATTTAATTTTTTTTCTCTTCTCAGCTCATTACTATATGATGCCGTTGAGCAATTTCTGGCCAATTTTTTCAAACAAATTTGAACTGAACCAAAGCGCTAGCGAAATAGACTTTCAGTAATCCAGGATGAGGACTCGATAGTTTAAAACGTCCTGTAAAGGTCAAAAAGCTCAAAAACTGGATCGATTGACAGAAATTGTCACATAATGATTGAGGCTTTCGTGGTGGCATATGGTGCGTGGGTTTTCTGCACGCATTCACGAACCACCATCCTAGTCAAAAAAGAGAAGTCATCTCCACTCTAACGGAACGAGCTGAAATAGTATGTGGACTGGATCATCATCTAGAGGATAAACTGAAACATTTTCAAGTGACCTTGAAATCGAATGGATACAGAATACCCGAGATCAACAAAGTCACAAGGCTGAAGTTCTACGGCTCAAAACGGAAAGAATGCTCAGATAGTTGCACGCGCGTATCTACCCTTTATTCCTCTGCTCACAAACAAAATTTGAAAACTCTTGGGGAAACACAATACTGACACGCTTCTCAAACCCAACAAAAAGATACAACAAGCCTCAGGTCGGCTAAAGGCAAAATAGACCCACTATCATAGTAGGAGTTTATCGCATACCGTGTACTTGTAGAATAGTATACATCGGAACCACCAACAGATCAATGGAAACAAGGGTAAAGGAAAATGAAAGAAACGGCAGACTAGGCCAAACGGACAAGTCGGCTGTGGTTGGATACAGAACAGTGGTTGAATACCGGGAAATGGTTGGATATTGGAAAGTGCCTGGATACCCAGGTACCTACCAGAATCAGAAACTAACCGAAAAAATACCATGACTACTATATGGTGATCAGCGGCTGGTGTGATCCATCATACCTTTCTGCAAGCGGAAAATCCATCACAGCGGAGTCCTACTGTGAGAAAATCGACGAAGTATACCAAAAATTGCTTCAGAAGAGGTCCGATCCTGCTCCATACCCAAAAAAAAGCCTCTCGCCAACCGAGACCACTTTGGTAACTTTCTCATCATCAAAAATCATTCAACTTGTGTTATTCGAATTGCGACTATTTTGATTGAATTTGAATAAGTATTCATTGAGATATCATGGTATGAAGTAGACTCATAAAAATGGATGAAACTTTCGAAACAATCCAATAGTGAACCCTGCGGGACAGCTGAATTCACCGTTTTTAAATCAGGTGGACAGTTTAAATCTTCTTCGATATGATCACTTGGTGATCGGTATCGGGATGTTAAAAATAACGGTTTGGTGTTGGGATTGAACTCCAGTAATGATTATTGCTACACCAAAGGTTTCAAACAATGCATCGCAATCAGATAGGTAGTGGTTATAATATACTCCCTGACGACAATTTTGTGAATATAATTCTTAAAGACACAGAGCAACGTCTCTGACAAAATGAAAAGGTAATTTTTCGAAATACGTTACATGAGAAGTACAGTCGAAGGCTTTAGACAAGACTAATGATAACATTTTCTGTTTAAATACAACACTCACTGCGGCATCTGTGGTGAAATAATGTTCATGGAAGCCCAACAAATATTTTTTTCGAAAGAAATAAATTAATTGGTTAGGATAGGTAAGGTCCAAAGTGAGTGAGTCGGTCTATTCGATTCTCCACCTCAACACGCAATGTTTTGTTCTGGCTTACACCTATTCACCAGTAAGAATGCCTGTTAGACATCTTAGTTCTTATCTACTATAGTAACAACTGTTTGGTATCAAGCTTTGGAGGGTAAATAAAAGCCTTGGAGTGAGCCAATCCTGGAAGATTCTGCCAGAAGTCTATGAATATTCTTGCCACTCAGGTGTTCAATGTTTGTGTGGCAAAGCCTAAAGCGATGCCATGATGTCAAGAATCCAGATCAGAGACAATTTGTTTTTATTGAGGAGAGTCGTTTTTGGCAATTTGCTACCAATTTAGATGTTGCTCGGTAGGAGCCAAGAGCTTTCAACGCTGCTTGACCGTCCTAGAATATTTTTATTGACTTGTGTATGAGGTTGGATTCTTCCAATATTTCCGCATACAATTCAATAGCGTAAATTTCCGCTTGAAATACAGTCGCATAGGTTCCTAGATATGTTGATATCTCTGTTCTGGGTCTGCAACTGAAAACACCTGCACCAGAACTGGAAGGTATTTATCCATCTGTGAACCAACAACTATCTGCTCTCAATATTTTCTTCTCCCGGAGGTTCCAGTCCTCTTTACTCGGGAATAGTACTTCATAAGGCAGTTCGTAGTTGATAGTTGGAGGCATAAAGTCAGAGGTCATTTCCAGAATGCTGTGACTTCCATAGTCAACCAACAGTCTGTTGCACTCCGTATCAAATTGATTTGTGCAATTGGCAAGTACACAAGTCTATATGCAGTCTAGCCTCTCTTAAAGATGTGAAGATGAGATTGATCCAGAAGACTCTCCATGGCCGCTGACGGTGTGGTACTAATGGAAACACTGATGACTGGAGTAACCTATCTCTGTAAGCCAGGGAACTCTACCTGGGCCGTTTCTTGTAAAGTCTTCGGCCACCAGGCAAGTGATCATTGGTCTGACAATCATCGCATAAATCCAATGGCTTTGTTCGGGACCCAAACCCCAAATTTTACCACGAATCCTTCGATACGTTCATAGGGGCAGTCTGGCTTTGTGTACAATTTTTTCCAAGTGAGCGTTCCAAGTGAGTTTTTATCGAGGACAATGTCAAATTATTTCACCTCCATTTCAAATGGAATGACCTCACCATTGAGAAAAAGTGGCGTTAGATGACCCAATTTAAATTTATTCAAAAGTGTCAGTTTGTCAGCAAACACCATGGCTCGAAGGGTGCAAGACATCACAGAAAATATATTATCTCAACTGTCTGACAAAAATGGACATCATGAGTGGTTTTCTCTAGCATT
>WOGN01000311.1:0-24809 GCA_015342105.1 Leptinotarsa texana | reverse complement strand
ATTCCGTGTACGCCGAGAAACGAAACGAGAGTTCGAGAAAAGGTGTCGAAATGACGAGAAGAGATCGGCAATGTTCGTTGCCGCAACATAAAACCGCCGCCAGCCCCTGTTCGACAGTCAGTCTGTACTTAGAAAGCGAGCTGTTAATACATTGTGCAGATAAACTAAACGTGTGTAAATAAATTAGTTACGGAAATATTGTGAAAATGAATTAGTTTAAGACAGTTAGTGCTTTAATTCGTTACAATAAATATCGTTTCGGTAATTTTAACCAGGTTTTGGTGAAAACAGTTTTCAAATTGATACAAAAGATTCCTCTGATGAATGAATAAATATTTTTTATGTAAAACCTGTGCTTACTATAAACAGTTTTCGAAATAAAGGGTGTTGAAATTAACATTAAAAATTATTTTTTTCCAGAAATTCTGAAATATAATTTTAAAAAACTCTGGTAACCTAACCTAAGTTAATTGCAAAAAGAACCATTTTTTAAGCAAAATCAAGTAACTGTCATCATCCAGGTTGTTCAAATTTATTTTCTTCAAATTTTATGTTTATTATCCCTAAAAAATGTTTGATTTCGGAATTCAAAAAAAGTCGTTATTTGACTAGAAAATCGCAAATAACTAAGACAATATTTTTGTTAAGGTCGTCTGGCCGAAGTGAACGCTTTCAATTACGATTGCGAAATCGTGTCGTGTTAGAAATCACACGTTAAAAGGTAAGACCTCGTTAGTTCTTAGCTCGCACAAGTTTCTCAACTTCTGAGAGTTGTCGTTCGTATGGGGGCGACAGCTGATTAACGGGAAAGTTTTCCATTACAATTTTCATATTTTTCAGATTGTGCAAGGTGAAAATTTCCAAAGAAGGTCGATGAAAAACTGATTTTTTCTTTCACAAAAAGTGCTTTTATTCAATATCTTTTTGACTATTGAAAATGATTAGAAACTCCTATAACTTTACCTCACATTATTTTGTGAGCAGCTCTGTATTGATAACCAGAACTCAATTTTTAAACCAGCTGAAATTGAATAAAATAACAAAAATATAAAATATTCCTGTACGTTTGTTTCAATAACTTCTGATCATGAAAACCAAAATAATCCTATTATAAGTCATGGCATTGTCGCGAAAAATGTCCATCACTCGTTCGATTGATTCACGACAAAATTATTCTCACAAATGAGGTTTTTGATTTTGAACAATATGAAAAAACTTCAAAATCAAAGCTTTTTTCGAGGACTTCTGATAATTGCCTGTTTCACATAGTCTTTGAAGGGACTAGTTTTAAATACCACTCGAACGGTAACGGCTCTTCCCAGGACCAGTTTCACTTTTCTTGAAGGGTCTTTCTATTATTCCGTTTAAACATCGGACCTGTAATTACGGGGTGAATAACCATATCGAGGGGTGGAATGACAGACAGGTGAAAGGAAACGTTCTTCAGATAGGAATGATGGTTATCTTAGAGAAATCATGTACTGTTCTGCCTGTAGATGGTGAAAGAAGATATGAATGTTTGAACTGGGTAATAAACTGGTAGTAAAATGAATTGCAGTTAATTTGAAACTCATTAAGTTAATCCCAAGCAAGGTGGGCAGTGATTTCATTTAGAAGTTGAGGAAACATTCCTGAAAATATTATCTAGCACAGGAATCGCACTAACGACCGATAGGTACATGATAAACTTTGAAATTGATAAGTAACAACCATTTTTCCAGTAGATATCATTTTAAAGCTACTCAGAAGACGCGAAGAAAAAGATCAGAAACATATTTATCACTCATGATAGTCATCTCTTGATAATGCTAACTTGGTACGTGAAACGAGAGTCAAGAAACAGAATTTTTGTTCTGATCTGTGAAAATTTTTTTTAATAGAATCATTTTACGCTAGAAGTTCCAATTATGCAAATCAACAAGTGGTTCACAACCAGCCTAAATAATTACAATTAACTAACTAACCAACTTTTTCTGAGAGATTTTTAAATTATTTTTCTAAATATAACTTATATGATATAAATTCCGAATTCCATAACAAAAATCAAATAATTGAGAATTACCTATTGAAAAATAATTTTCCTAGAGCCCTTGTTAAAAAAGTAATTGAAGAAAAAAGTTCATCTTCCCAAAATGTAGGGGTGAAACCCAAATAATACAAAATTCCATTTGTAGAAAATTTATCTGAATGCTACTCAGTACCGAACAAATCAAAGTGGCCTTTCGAGTGAAAATACAGTTGGAAATCGTTTTTCTCGAAACAAAAAAAAAACAAAAACACCACAAGAAATGCAATCCAATATAATGTACAAATTGAACTGTGGAAACTGTTGGTTAAAACGAACGGTATCTTCAAACACGAGTATCAGAACACATGAGAGAATCTAAGAAAATAAATATTAAAAACTCCAAACCATTGTTGACCATGAAAAAGAATATGAAAAATACTTTTGAGCGAAATGATACATATTCTCAAAAGCGATAGTGGTAACACTAGAAGAGATGTCAATGGTCCCAATACTACATATTTCAATTTGATCTGTCATTGAATAAAAAACAGACACCACCTTATCAGAATCACAGATAAAGCCATTTTTGTTGGTGTTGTCTCGAAAATTTGGTTGTTGCAATTTTCTTTATTTTTTTAATATGTATCTAAAATTCCTGATGGTTTTTCAAATAGAAATATTATCAAGACGAAGAAACTACTTTTAGGTGAGTCATTTAATTATTTCTTGTGAAATTTAAACGATAATGATAAGTTTTGTGGAAGGTATTTTTATAAAAATTCATGGTGAAGATTTTAATTGAATTCGAAACGTTGACAAGAAAACAATTGTTTCTTCATATTCATCCTGTTACTCAACCAACCTTCCTTCAGTTGAATATTTACTTTTACCATACAAAGGAGTGCTCGGATATCACTGAAGTATATTCCAATCCCAGATTCACCGCATATGAACAAAGATCAGCACGTGATCGCTTCGTGGCTTTATGGAATCTACAAAGGTATTAGTTGAATGATTATAAACTGCTACAAATGCTCTTTTCTGTTTTGATACGTTACATTGTATATAGTTTCAATATTGTGTTTCATTCAAATACTTTAAGAGTATATTAAATAACACTATGTTTGCTCCTTCACCATATACCTGAACTGAATCCCATTGAGTGTATTTGGGCTTATATAAAAAAAAATGTTGGGAAGCATAATACTAATTTTGAATGAAATACATCATCAATGCGATAGCTACCATCACGTTAATAAATGTGAATGATAGTGACACGGCTTCTGACAAACTAGAGTCCCAATAGTACATAAAATATTCTTTACTCAATATAAATATTTGAATTTTTTTCAATTAAAAAATTTAAAATGCTATTTTCGTATTTATTATCAAAGACTGAATTATCAATTTTCAACCTAAGTAAATAAATAAAAGCATATTAACAACAAAACAATTTTACATGATATAGAAACTTAACTGTTCAAAGGCAATGCATCGCACTTAGTGATATTCATAACTCTCATAATCATATCTAAAGAAATGAACTTAAAATGTGCAAGCCCGCCTGCGATATACCTACAATAGGTTGAATGGACTGACGCCTATCAGAAAACAACTACTCCACTGGCTCATACCACGAACGGCGTTGGATTATATCCCACAGGCGTCAGTGTAGGAATCTTCACAGAAAATTTTCTGCATATGCAATTGGTAATACAACTAAAAGAGTCGACCTTCAATTTTGGAACGGGCACACTTGCAGTGCAAGATAGTGACCATCATCGATCTAAAGTCAATGAGATTCCATAATTGAAAAGCATTCCTCGTCTTAAGTTGGAGCGAACATAAAAAATGTCACTCCATCTAGTGGACGAGTTACTAACCAACTGCATATCCGAAATTTGACCGATTCCTTTGAATAAAAAAGAAAAACTTACTTATTAGTCAGTGGGCTATGTTAATATATCCAACGCCATTCCTGGTGTCAACTAGTGGAGTAGTTGTTTTGTGATATGCGTCAGTCCATTCAACCTACTCTGTAGGTTCAAGCCTGAGACGGGCTTGAACATTTAAAGTTCATTTCTTTAGATTTGTTTAATGCCTATCTTCAAACATAGCCCACTGACTAATAAGAAAATCTCATAATCACACTGAAGACAGTCCTGACAAACATCTTAATTTTTTATTATATATCATCAGATTTTTGGAATAGAAAGTTTTTGGCTTTCTACTACTCCATCTTGATACAAAAAAAAATGATGAGGAAATTTTCCAAAGAAAGGAAGGAAGTAATCAATTTGAAAATAAGTAATTCTATACTTGGATGTGAACATCATGCAAAGAAGTAACATTCAGACACAAACTGAAAGAAAGTCCTCCTGAAACAGTTCCTTTCATATTAACATTGAATAACACGAAAGAAAAAAATTCTTTCGAAACAAATACTTCTATACGAACACAGAATTATACAGAAGATACTTTTCTCTACTTAGTTTGTATTTCAAACATTCGTTGTGGAATAAATGTCAGATATCATTCACATTATTTCTACTTTAAATGAATGGTAACAAATTGCACTTATATGGAACACTGTTATCGTCACTGATAAACATCAATGTTTCGCCGTAAGAAACTTGTCCTAAGGCTCTTCAGTACCAAATTGGATAACATTATAGAAAATACGCACAGTTCATTCATGAATTACGATTTTTAATGTCATGAAATAAGCTTGATCTTATGTCATCGATGACATCGTTATGACATTCATTCACCTATTTGATTTAATCCCAGCCAAGAGGAATCTTATTTGAATTGAAGGGGTTATATTTTTTAGGAGTGATTAATTTTTGAGAAAGAAAGTTTTTGCCTTCCAAAGAAACAGTAAGAAACTTTCAGTTTGTGTCTGAAAGTTACTTCTCTGCATGATCTACACATCCATGTGTAGAGTTACTAATTTTCAAATTGATTACTTCCTTCCTTCCTTTTTTTTGTTTTATCAAGATGGAGTACTAGAAGAAGAAGAAAGCCACAAACTTTCTTTCCCAAAAATTAATCACCCCTAAAGAATATAACGCCATCAAATCATCAGATTATTTATATATGTACTTTGGAACGTCCCTTCAATGATATTTGTATACATTTACTGAAACTTGGATTGGATGATAATTGAAGTAGAATTAAGAGTTCAAACTTTTTTCTTACTTTTAATGATAAATAAAATATTAGAAATAGTACTTGAGGAAAGTTAAACAATAATTTTATTCAGCACCACTATTTTTCCTAGGGTTTGATAAAACCCTGTTAATCTACACTAGAAAAACAATAAATATTTTAAATGATCGATGTCAAATTGGGGGAACCACAGGCCTGATAAAAGAATAAACGATTTGAAAACTGTCATTTGTTAAAACATTGCATACCAACCGGTTCCGTCTTCTGACGTTAATAAATATTGTTTTGGAGTTGTTGAAGTTATTCAATTTTTAAACTGTAATGTCAAAGAGTTATGTTGTATATTGCTTCTTGTTTTCAAAATACAGCGAAAAGTCACTAAGAGACATTTGGTTTTGCATCAAAAATTAAATTTCGAAAATGAAGCTATTTCAACCCAAAAACTTGGATGAAATTGAATGGCTGAGGTTCAGATTTCCACTGTCTAAACAGTATTAACAAAACAAGTCTCACACATGTTCGAATAAGCGAAAAACTGAAATAATGAACATAAGCAAACTTTTCACTCTTCCACTAATCATGCATTAACGAAAAAATGTAATTGAATGAAAAAATTGAACACAGGAGCTCGATCTACTTTGCATCTACCTAAACTGTATATTGCCACCTTTTGCGCATCTTAATATCTGTCATTCGTTTATTCAAATTTGAAATCTAAACATCGATAATGCAAAATTATGGAATGGAAATTCACCAAATTGAAAATGTGAAAATCCTTTATAAAATATAATTATTTATAATTATGTATTGTGTATGTATGCGTGTGCCATACAAATCTGTTGTTGACGTACGTACGTATACTTGTCAGCAAAGAAACATTCACAAAAAAACTTGCACATGTCTATAAAAAAACTATAATTCCAAAATAGTAGGCACTAAATTCTCAGAAATGACTGACGTTTGTGCCTTAATCTGTCTCTTGCAGTGACGTACGGAAATTATACAAAACAGATGAGGAAACATGATAAAATATATAGAATCACAATTTGACAACAATGATTTCGTTTTAACGCAATAATATTTCTGAGAATTTAGTGTCTACTATAATGGAATTGTACTATAGTCTCTGTGAGTTTATGGAATATTTATTTCCTGTGGTACGAAAATAGATTTGTTTATCAATTATTACACCATGTTTTATAAGGGAACATTCTCCTTAAACTATTTCTGTAATATTTTATATGTGAACTGCTCGAGCACTCCCCACACCGTGAGGAAAGTGATCATTGGGTCCGAGAACCATGTGCCCTGAGCAAAAACTTTGATCTTACAATGGCATCCTTCTGCATTTGTCCATCCAATATTATTATTATAGTTATTACTTTTACTATTCTCATCATTAAATTTGAAATTAAATAATCTGTCAAACATACTAATGAATATGATATTTTGAAGTATGAGAACGTCGATTTGTAAAGAAAACGAATTAATGTGATTTGATATAGAAATGTGTTTTTAAATGGGTGGAACAATGAGGAAAATTTCAGTAATGAACATTAAGAAAAATTATGGAAACAGAATGATGGAAAAATAAGAAAAAGGGTTAAATAAAATCGAACAAACAAAACAGTCATGAAGTTTCGATTGTTAGTATTCACAATCATTTTCGGGTAATAACTACTATCAAACATGGATGCCCTACTGAAATTGGTGGCAGAATAATTTGTAAATAAAGAAAAACATCAATGATGAATAGCCTCTCAGATAAAGTAACGTTAAGTTAAAAGAATGAAATTAAAAGTAAATATGATGATTTATATCCTTATATCTATCGATCGACAGAAAATTTAATCCACGAAATTCAAAGATAAGCGAGGCTCCCCGAAGCGGTCCGTCTCAAAGACAAGCTTGGACATCGGCCATCGAATGTGTTTCGACTTCTGCCTTTTACTGCAGCTTCCACTGCAAAAACCGCGAATGCATTGCTGGTTTCAACTATCCTCAAAGGACAAGTTTTGGTGAGTAAAGACAATGACATTTCCTCCTTACGAAGACGCCATCTATGAGAGGGCCAGAAAGTTCAATCCAACAATGAATTCATGCCTAAGCCTAGTACCATTGATGAAACTTATGATGCTATCTAGTGATTGATCGTAAATGCTCTGTTTTTGGGCTCTGATTTCATCTATGGAAAACTATACAACAAACCACCATTCTTATTTCAATTATTATAATAATAACTTAAATATAGATGCCTAGACGAAGGGTGGAAAATGTTATACAAATATTTCTACTTTTGGTAATAACAAGACCG
Source organism: Leptinotarsa texana (assembly GCA_015342105.1). Classification (NCBI taxonomy): domain Eukaryota; kingdom Metazoa; phylum Arthropoda; class Insecta; order Coleoptera; family Chrysomelidae; genus Leptinotarsa; species Leptinotarsa texana. The sequence continues at coordinate 17,316 of WOGN01000311.1, read as the reverse complement.
AACAAGACTACATAGTTTTATTGTTTTCTCGTCGCAAAGAGAATACAAACTATTTGATTTCAAGTACGTCAGCCAATGTTAAATGAATGGATGGTTGGAGAAACGCTCGTCCAGAAGAGTACTACAGTTCTTGTATAAGCGAGAAGTCAATCTAATGTTTCCTCTAAAAAGGGATGATTTATTTATCGGTGTACATTTCGTTTTAAAAACGGTCTATTAGAAAATTGACCCGGCAACTAAATATTCTCTAACTAGATTATTTGCTTATAATACTAGCCTTTCTTTCTTCCCATATTAATCGCATGACTGCTTCTATACATTATTCTATTTTTGGGAAGCGATCTGAATATTACATAAACAAAAGAACCGTATTTATGTAATGTGTGAGTACAATTCAAACCAATTATTATTATGTGAGCCGAGTAGTGAAAGCCGTTACTATAAAAGTTGTATTCAGAGAAATTTTTACGTCAAATTTTTTACGCTGATATCGATTTCGTTAAAAAGTGAAATGAACTAGGTATCTTTTATTATATTATTAAGTTAACACTAGATTTTGTCTAGAGTTATATCCAGGTGCATACTGATAAGTATATATATTTATGGTTTTATATATTCACTTAATATCTTGATTTTTTATATGAAAAAAAGATATTCTATTCAAAAAACAAATTTCAATGTGTGAATTAATATTATTACTTACACTCATTCTTCTTCGATGTTGTTTAAGCAACATTTTATTCGTCAAGGTAGGATTGCCATCCGAAACACCACAAAGTACACCGGAATACTCTTACGAGTATATTTAATACTTTATATCTAACTAAGCACCCATGATATTCAATTACATAGCTAGTTACATCAAAACATCTAAAAATATCAGAAGAAAATTTATCATGTGAAGGAATGGTGTACAGAAATAGTACAGTCGAGAAGCAGAGAGGAAAAAATCTCAACTGCAAGTGCTTAGATATAAACGAATTGGGAATTATGTTATCAAATTTAAGAGACTTACCATAAATTATATGGTAATTTATAATGAAAATTTCATACCGCTTCTTAGTGTTCAGCTTAACTATGTACTGATGTGAAGCGACCAATTCTCAGAATAATTCTCGTTCCACGATTTTGCCATTGTTAAAAGTAATGTATATTTTTTCGACGTTCAACAATATCAGGGTTGAAGCATAATAGTCTAGTTTATTAAACTTTTTACTATCAACTTCTTCTATCGGTATTATACTTTATCAAATCTTCTGTTGAAAACATATTCTTTTTTATTTTGATACAAGTAATCACATTAAAAAATTTTTTCAAAGAATTTATGAATGTTCAGAAAAAAATGCACAAATATGACTACATTCATAATAATAATGGTAAATTATTTAATTGGTAGTTGTGGAAGAATTACATGAAAAAATAACAAAATAAAAAAGTGTTCTATCCCAACTTTACAAAATTCGGAATTAGACGCCCAATAGGTTACTGCAGGTATATTGAAATTAACATAGCATGAGGAGAAAAAATAAATTCACCTTCAAAATTTCATTTTCAAAAATGAAAAAGTTGACGTCTGAATCTAAACTCCAAATTATGATGTGGATTCTGAAATGGATTAAACTGTTTGTTCAGATAAAGACAGCCAGAAACCGTGACAGATACAAAGTCGATTGAATTAGAAAAAAAATGCTCATTTCAGAGCTTATTTTAATTTAAAAAATTTCGATTGGTGCCGGAGATATTCGAGAAAAACCTAAATTTGCTAATTTGCTTTTAATTTTCTCCTGATATTACACTTTCTCATTGCCGCTTCTCCAACTGTACAAGATGGCGTTTACAGATTGTTAATATGACGTTTCATCTACAAAAATCCTTACCAATTTTACTATTTCATAGGAACTGGAAAGAAAGATCACCCGTTCATGTTAGCCTTTTTGGCAAAAATTCTACTGATGTATATATCACACATGATCGGAATTCTTTAAATTAAAAAATGTCACCTAAACAAGCTTTGAAATGGTAAACTCTGTATCTCATATGGTTGACGATTTTCCCACGAGGTCCTCATTATCTTGGACACATTGTGTAAGTACGTAAAAGTTTTGGTAGGAGCTGTTTTATTGTGATCAATCGTAAATATTTAAAACTTTTTTCTTTATCAAGGCTGAAACGTAGCAATTTCCTACTTTCTTAGAATTTTAGCTTGAAATATGCCTGTTCGTATTAATTAATTTTTATGCACAGTATCATTTTTTGATGATATGGGACATATTTTCATCATAGCTCCTCGACCAAAAATTATTACAATTTTGAATTCGTCGATGCTGTAAATTTTGTAGGCACTTGGGAACAGTTCAATAAGATAGGCAACAGTTTTGTTTTTATGACCGATATGCCACATTGTGATCACAGTATCAACTTACTTTTGGATTCTTCCTAGAGAAATGATCATAGCTATTTTCTAACGACTATTAGCAACAGATGAGAGATTCTGTCGAATGCTTTCGAGTGTTACATTACTGTCGACCATGTTGTGAACATCATCGACTGCTTTCAGTTCCGATTTATGTCTGATAACAAAATGTTTTCAAAATCGAACCTTGAATATGTAGGTATGTACCTATTCATAAAATCAGATTACTTCTAAAGTTTTGTCCGTTTTCAAGAGTCAACTTCAAACTGTGAATTCTGTGAATTCTCATTAAATTTAATCGAAATAAGTGCCATTTCAATTGGCGAATTTTCTACCGGTGAGAAAGTTATCGAACTGAACTGAAAATTCGCTGTGGCAATACAACCAACGGATAAAGTGTTCAAAATGACTTTCATCTAGTTGATGGATGTAGCTGTTACTACGTGGTAGGAGATCATGATGAAAAAAATGAAAATTTCTTTTTTTTTACCACTTTTATTTGTAACTAACGCTACTGCAGTTTCGTCCTATATGGACATTCTCAAACTTATACAATCTAGTTACATACAATAGTACAGTCTACCTTCGAAAGCGTTCCTTACATGATTAAAGATGTCCGGAGTCAGAAATCGGCATGCCCGAACAATTCTCTGTCCTAGATTTGTAGAATGCATTTAATTAGTAGTAAACGTTTTGAAATGGACGACACTGGTATTTTTTCTGCCTGGTAGTTTTTGTTGAGTCTAGTTGTCGCAGAACGAAAAGTAGATATTTGGCCACTGTCATTTCTTCACGAATTAGTATTCAGTCATCCTTGTTCACTGTGTTCCAACATGGTTTATTCTACTGAAGAAAGACTAGAAATTGTTGCAACTATTATCGAAATAATGAATGTGCTAAAGCTGCTGCAAGAATTTATAATACGAATCCAGACCACAACGTGTGAGCCATCATTAAGTTAAACAGAATTGTTCGGGAATGTCGATTTCCGACTCCTGACATCTTCAATAATGTTAGGAACGCTTTCGAAAGTAGACAGTATTATTATATGGGAATGGAGGTCATTTTGAACACTTTATCCGTTGATTGAGTTGCCATTGATATTACTTTTGTTCCTCGATAAAATGGGCGACAGCGAATTTTCTGTTTTTTCTTAAATAAAACGTTCAACATTTGATTTCTCATTACCGGGACAAAATACCTTTCAAATGATGTATCAGTCGACCCCCCATGCCTTTGAAAAAAATAGGGGGGGTAGTTGCTGACTGCAGGGAGGTGAAGTTTCGGGTATCCATATCAGAATTAGTCCGCCTAGAAATAAAAATTGACGTGTGCTTTGAAATTTTCGATTACACGTCCATTTTTGACTTTCAGGGGGGTCAACTTTTCGTTGGAACACCCTATATACTACGACACAGTAGAATAAATATTTATTGGAGCTACAAAAACACATGACATTGAAACGAACAAAACTTTTGAAGCAACCTAATATGAATTAATTGAATGCTACGTTTTTGTGCTTCGTTTATCTCTTTTCGATAAATTCGAAGTCCAACTTATCCTCATATACAGGGTCACTGACATTAGGATGAACGACAGCAGGGACACCGTACTTACTATTTGAATAAGAGGATGATTGCCAAAGTTCCGCAAGTTTCGAAATGGAGTTTGTACATGATGACACAGTCATTCATTACGTTGCGAGTCATTTTCCTTTATGAATACTCTCTTAGAGATTTAGAAAGAAAAGGTGATTTCTATGAAGTTCAATATTTTGTTACGTGGTTGTTCTGAAAAAACAATTGGATAATCACCTACAAACATTTTCGGAGTATTTGCTTCACATTTCAAGACTCTTGAAAACAATGTATCCTCACCGTCTTGTATAGCCATTTTGTTGGATATTTGTCATAATATTGTGGTCTTGGTGATACAATACCTTACATTTGAATAAGATATGAAGAATTGTGTCTGTGTCTATGTTGCATTGTTTGCAGTAAGGTCTCCGTTTACAGTTCCATTTAGTCAACGAGTCCTTTAAATGAATAGCGTCCAGTGAGTTGATGAATACTCTGGCGAAGCAATTCTTCGGTTCTTCTTTCGAATGGTTGCTTTATGGAGGTTTCGTCTTCCCAGTATTCTTGAAATCCGTATTGATATATTTCCTATCCTAAAAATGTTAGTACTCACACATAGAGTTCAGGGCTTACTTATGGAGTTGATGGCCTGCGTCTGGAACATTCATCAGCTTTTTGTTCACAATTTTCAGTGTTTTGGTACCCAGTGTACCGCCAATCTGGTCATAACTGCCATTTGTTTTCATTTTTCACGGCATTCCCTGATCAGTCGTGACCTCAACAATGCCTGGAATATCTCTGATTGTCTGTAAGAATACTTCACATCCTGCACAATGCAAGATGTGTATCGACCAAGCGGATATCTATACAGTAAATTCCTTTTGCACAGTATATTCCAGTTCCCGTCTTCTGTTCGGTGATGGGGCCGTCTGTACATTTGAATGTTTCTAACCACGAAGTTCATATTGGAAGCGAGTTTCGGTGACCAGTGAAAATGTCTGAATTTTCTATTCCGAATTAGCCACTATATCTTCCTCCTTTTATTACGAATTACGAAGGGAGTTATTGCTTCCTTTATTTCCAACAAGCAAGTCTTTGCCATCGAGGGTTTAACCAACATTCCTTTTAGTCAATCATTTCTGGTTTCATTCCTCGCGTATGATAAAAATCAAATCTCTTAACCCGAATGTTTTAGGGGTGGATGTTACAATGGATCGGCTTATATTCAAATATCTTTATATATAACTTCCACTTTTTTTTGTCAGTAGATAATATAAACATGTTTTCTTTAGACGTTACTCTTGAAAGAAAGGCAAGATACTAACGCAACCGCTATGTCCCTGCATTTTAAATCTGTTATATCTTCGAAAATATTCATTCAAATTACATCCTGTAATTTGAATGAATATTCTCCGAAAATATAACGGTTCGGAGAAACAGTGATGAAAAAGTAATTTTCATATGTAAATATATACCCTACGAACGACAACCATCAGAAGTCGAAACTTGTGCGAGCTAAGGACTAACGGGGTCTTACATTTTAAAGTGTGATTCCTAACACGGGATTCGTAACGAACCTACATACAAAATTTAAGCCTCCGAAAATATAGCCGTACGGAGAAACAGTGATGAAAAGGTAATTTTCATATGCAAATGATCCACTTTTATCCTCAGGGGGCTCCCTAGTTGGAATTTTTGAAAAAAAAAATTTATTCCACATCTGACGAACCAACATACAAAATTTCTTTTTTCGAAAATATAGCGATTTGGAGAAACAGTGATGAAAAGGTAATTTTCATATGTAAACGCGCTCCTTTTATCCCCAGATAGGGCTCCCCAGTTGGAATACTGAACAATCCTTTTTAATTGCATATCTACAAAGAAAAAAGAAACTACATGAAAAAATTCATTTTTCGAAAATATAGTCGTACGCAGAAACAGTGACGAATAGTCTGATTGATTCGGCCGTTACTTGATGAAGATCCATAGTAATTAAAAAAAAAGTTTGTGAAGATCAAATCGTGAGGTGTAGTTTTTGAAAAGTGATGAATAGGTAATTTTTATATGTAAAGCTCCCCTTTTACCCCTACGGGAGGCGCCCCAGAAATACTATTTGAAAACCATTTCTTAGTCCGCTTCTAAGACCTTACTTACCAGTACGGAGAAACAGAAATGAATGAGTGTTACTTGAGTAATTTTATCCGTAAAAAGTAATGGATTCTTCTTTCTCAATTCACTTGCATTTTTGCCCTATCCCCCGAAGCCCCGATACATTCGGGAGAGTGCGCCAGCATTATCAACCAATGACCACTCCCCACACCGTGGGGTAAGTGATCATTGGGTCCGAGAATCATGTGCCCTGATCAAACGCAGTGAGCCAAGAATGACAGCCTTCTGCATCTGTGCCGGTGATATTTCTGCCTTGGTGGGGCAAGCCGGTATGATCTTGAGATCCGAGAGTAGAGAGGACATCATTCCGTGAATAGATCTGTTAAATACAGATCCGGAGCTTGAGAGTTATGAGCATACATACATACATACAGATGAAGCTAGTATAAAGCGTGTAAAAAAGTCTTTTCAGAAAAATTACTCTTGATATCTAAAATTCATTTTGAATGACATGGTCTGATACGGCTTATTATTAATATAATTGATATTACGTATACAGTCGCTCATATGATGAATGATTGAGTATTGAGATTCTCGGATGTTTGGCCGATATACTTTTTATGACGGTCTAAACTGTATTCGATTATTGTTTGTTATAAATGAGGGTTTTAGATTTGGATACAGAGATGATATTTTCATTTGCAATTTCAATATTTTCGTTTTTGAAGATATTAATTAACTTTGAAATAAGTTCACGTCCATATGCTAGAGTGGGTTTCACGGTAATGGTATTGGCTAAACGTTTAGATTGTAAAACCCGAATTGAATAAAGGAAAGAGAATCACAATATTACAGTACACTACACTACACTATGGGTTTGAACAAGGTTGTTTATTGCTGTTGATAAGCCAATACCATTTAGAGTGAAACATACTTTACGATCTGCTATCATCTTCTAAAACGAAAATGTTGAAATTGCAGAAAAAATATCACCACTATATCCAACTTATATTTCAAAGTAAAAACACTCATTTCTAACAAACAGAAATCAAATATAGTTTGTAAACTATGTTGAATAGACTTTTATAAAAAGTACATATATTTATATTGGTCAGATATCTAGGGATCTAAACAGTCGCATCAATTCTAATAAGAGCGACTGTAGATGTAATTTAATGCATATGCCTCGTCAGAGCATGTTAAATAGAACAACAATCGAATTTTTAGAAAAAGTACGTATGGATGGTAAGGAAAATTCAATAAATGTGCTATACATATTCATTAAACCATAAAAAAGTAACATAATCACATGGACTTATACCCTTTGAACAATATTTTCTATCTTTATTGAAAAAGTTATATTTCTTTTTGTCACTGTCATCTTGTAAAATTCATTTTACTTCATTTCATTTCAATGAATGTTTTTTCTGTAAGAATTTTATTGAATTTTCACGTTAGAAAGTATGCATTTTATACAGTCATATTTTTATACTGTATAATATAATTATATCACAGTTGTCCTGAAGAAGACTATGAACACTGTCGAAAGCTTGATAAATATCAAAGTTTTCTTTGAATTGAGTTCAAACACAACTGCCTGCAACCACTTGAAAATAACCTTATATAAACGAGCCAACAAATTTATGAAAAAGAGATTGCTAGATTAGTCTGCAATACTTTTATTTATTTATATCGTCGGAAATTCTTGACTTATACTTATTCTCAACCTGAAATGACATGTCTTTTTTTTCAAGAAGAGTTAAAATATGTCGAGGACGGTTACTATCCGCTTGGAAATTATTTCATGATTATTTGAATGATGATTCTGAAAATGAGATAAATTACAATGTAGGTCAGAATGAAACAACCGTAAAATGAGTAGAGATTATTTAAATATTCTTCTTGGAAAATTATATAATTATGTTACACTAAAAACCAGTGACAATCTTGAAGATTCTATAGAAGTCTATGTGAATTGAGATATGAGAGTTGGACTCGTGATAAAATGTGTTTTTAGCCTCAAAATAGGACTCAGTTTCGACGGTTACCTCTTTATCAGCACCAAATTTCTTTTCAGCGAGCATCCTCTTAAGGTGTGAGAGGAAAAAGTTGCTGTCGCTCAGATCTGGAGAATACGGTGGAAGCGGAAGCAATTCGAAGACCAATTCATGCAATTTTGCCATCGTTTTTATTGACTTGTGACACGGTACATTGTTTGGTTGAAACATCACTTTCTTTTGTGGAATTGGCCGTGGTGGTAGTGCACCCGACTTACGATCGGAAGGCCGTGGGTTCAATTCCCGCCTCGACCAGATATCTTTCCCGAGAGAATTCATCTGGTTGAAGCTGGGATGATTCTGCAACCGTGTTAGGAATCACACGTTAAAAGGTAAGATCTCGTTAGTCCTTAGCTCGCACAAGTTTCTCAACTTCTGAAAGTTATTGTTCATATGAGGGCGACAGCTGATTAACGGATAAACTGATTTGAAATAGATTTGATTGGAAACAGATTTATACATAGATGTGTAGATCATGCAAAGAAGGACATTTCGAACACAAACTGGAAGAAAAAATCCTTCTGAAACAGCTTCATTTCATATAAACATCAAATTACACGAAAGAAAAAATTCTTTGGAAAAAAATTATTTATGAATGAATTGTGTGTTTTTTCTTATAATGTTATCCAGATTGGTACTGAAGATCCTTAAGGCAAGTATCTTACGGCTAAACATTGTTGTCTACCAGTGATGATGAGAGATGATGATGCTTCAAGTAAGTGAAATTTTCACCTTCATTCAGTATACTGTGTAGAAATCCTGTGAATCATATCTGATCAAATTCCATAACGAATGTTTGGAATTCAAACTGAGTAGAGAAAAGTGTTTTTAGTATAATCCATTGTTCATATAAAGGAACTTGTTTCTTTCATCTTATGCAACGTTTATATGAAAGTAGCTGTTTTAGGAGGATTTTTTTCCATTTTGTGTCTGAACGTTACTTCTTTGCATGATCTACACATCAATGTATAGAGTTACTTCTTTCAAAATTAGTTTCTTCCTTCCTTTCTTTGAAAAATTCCTAATTTTTTTCTATCAAGATGGAATAGTAGAAAGCCTTTCTAGAAAATTAGATACTCCTAAAAATATGACACTTTCAATTCAAATCTAAATTCTCTCCATTATAGTGAATTTGGGGTGATTCGAGTTCAGATTCCTACTATCTTCTGTTCCTAGCAAATGACTATCAGAATGTGATGGAATGGACCTGTACTTACTGATGAAAATCCATGATGACTTATTCAAGTTACACTTTATAGGTAAAATTTACACTAAACAATTCACAAAACAGAACACGTGTTTAGCCTTACAATATACATCCACTGTTCTGAATACGCATGAACACTGAAGAGACTTTTCCAATCTATTATACTTGATTTGAATAGTACAGAACTCAAATTTATGGGCTTTTTGCGATGACACTATAAGGGTTTTACAAAAACCTTCTTTGAGCATAACTGCTTGAAGAAATTATTATATAGCGAAACACGTGTCGCGGTTTTTGTAAAACCCTTATAGTGAAAATATAGAATAAACTCTATTGATTAGTTTTTTTGAATGACTATTTTTCCAGATATGTTTTTACACATCAATAATTTTCTGGTCATTGCAATGAACAAAATATTTGAATACGTATATCAGAAAGTTACGTTTCAGTAATTTGAAAGTTCATTATTTGAATGATTTAGAAAATTTCATAGAAACATTTCACATACATCGCCAGAACTAATGAATTTTGATGCAGAGAACGATCAAAAACACATGAAGACAGATAGCCTGGAAATACCTAAATTCTTTCTTGAATATAACTAAATCATATCATAAAGTTCAAATTAATTATATTATTATGAAAATAAGAATGATTCTTCCGCAAGAATATGAAAGTAACATCAAAAGTTTCAAAAATCAAAATCAATTTAACACAGAAGTTTCTCCACACAAACTGGATCAATCGATTTTGGAATCAATTTTGGAAACTCGCGGGCTATAAAAACTTGTATCTATTGTAGCAACCATTTGAAAAAGTTGATATTTTCCAAAAATTCAATTGAAATTGTATTATTTGAACAACATAAGAGAAGTGAACCGTCGAAAATAACCTGACGTAGGCGTATTGAGCTATTATTTTGTAACTTGAGCTTATTAGTAGATAACTGACATATGATTTGGTCTTTTGAGAAACCCCGCTAGCCCACAAACGAAAAATTGTGAAAAAACAAAAAAAACATTACACCTGCGAAATTTGATAACGAGAGTATTCTGTGGGATTTGCAATGTTTTTTGGGTAGGAAGAAGCGGGGTACGTAGGTCTGCATTGAATTGTACAAAATAATAGCGATAATGAGAGTCGGTCTATTTTTGATCAATGCGATTTTTCAAAAAACTCAATCATATTGTAAGACAGTTAGTGCTTTAATACGTTACAATATATTATCATATATATTCAGACGGTTTTGGTTATCTAAAATAACCCCAACAGCACTGACGTGGTGCTAGTACTCCAAATCCTGTCTGTCGGTATTTATACCGACCGAATGAAATTAATTTTAACTTTTCATGAATAGAAAGTTACTTGCGAAGGATCTTCAAAGCGGATAACGTTGCACAGGGGCCAATGGTTTTACTTCAAATTTCTGCGCGGCATTTGCTGAGTTAGTTGTTATTTTTCCGTCGGGTATCTGCTACACTTGTCTATAAAATCGTAGATCTCACATGAAAGGCCACAGTTTGATATGTTTTACGAGAACTTGGGTACCTCTGCTCTTTCGGACATAACGCGAAATTATGAGATAATTTATATATAAAAATTTTCTGAGTATGGGAAATATATAAGTGAAGTGTAGTAATTTTTCACTAATATAAAATGTATTGAAAGATTTTATCCATTTTCTGTTTCTGCAGAACTTTATATTGAAGTCTTATCTTTAACGGTATTAAAACCATGTTCAATTTATCGAATTTCGCCTTTTTTATTAGACGTGTCAGACGATAGTTTCTATGAAATGAGCGCCCCTTCGGCTTTTGGTAATGCAAAAAATTTGTATTATAAACTAATTTCGTGAAACATACACTATTATGAAAATGTTTTCATAATCGATAATTTGGCGAAGTCGCTTCTGTGAATTTTGGTGAATGCATACTAAATGGGCAAGTTCAATTTATGTTAATAAATTGATGGATGTAGCCGTTAGTAACTACGTAGTAGGAAACCATAATGAAGAAAAGAGAATTGAATATTTTTGTTTTTTAACACTTTTATTTGTAATTAACGTTACTACAGTTTCGTCCTATAAGGACATTTTCAAACTTATTTATTAGATGTATATTTAAATGAATGAAATGAAAGTTTCAATTCTCTTTTATTTCATTGAATTTATGTTGGTAAGCTTTGCCAAAATATTTCATTTTATAACAATGAAGCATTTGAAAAATGATGTATTGAATGAATAAGTATTGAGAATAGACAATAATTTGGGGAACTTTACCCGGATGCATTATGCTATGATGTGAAAAAATTCGAAAAAAAACCGTGCTTGTTATTTATTAGTGATGTTCTGTCCCTTCCGCAAGTAATTCTATTAACAACTTGTATGATTCTGATTAGGGAGAGAATTATATGATATCATCGTCTATGGATAGATGACACTAAAGACTATCCCAAAGAAAAACTTTTATTGGTAGCAAAATATAAAAGGTTTATTATATCCACTACATAATTTCGACTCACTGTGAATAAAAATGTGAAAAGTTCAATTTTTTTTCTAGAGAAAAATAAGTACTTTGTGGAGATATTGGAGTTTGAAAAATGTCATAAATTTTTGGTGTTTCTTGCAGATCAATGTTCAGAAAGAGCTATTGTTAAATATTGTCGTCATTAAATTGTAAGGGAAATATATTTTGGAGTGATTAATTTTTGAGAAAGAAATAATTTGGTTTTCTACTACTTCGTCTCCATTCAAAAACATGTACATGGAATATTGACACATGTTTTATGTGTGAAGATGTTTCTATAATACAACTTCTGCTTCAGAAACAAAGTATACTACGGAATGGTTTTTTCATTAGAAAATGAAACTTTTATTTGTTTCGAAAATAAATGTAGACAATCTATTGCTCAGAATTGGTTGTCGAAGATTGCCATTCTGAATTCCTGTTGATAATCAAAAGATTCAAAATAGCGCCTGTGTCCAGTTGTGGATAAAGACATAAATAATGTCTCATCTCAGAGACTCAATATTTTCGTTCCCATTCCTAAACAATTGAAGATAGATATTTCCATTTAGATGAACATTTTGCATGAGATATGTTTTTAATATTCTGAACAATCCAAAAATTTTAAAATATGCAAGAAGTGGCAATTGAAATAAAAACGGTGTCAATAATTACTGTTATATGTCACACCCTATATGAAAAAGTTTGGTTGATACACACTTAAAACGTATGGTAGGTGGCAAAATGGGGTGAATAAAATCAAATGCGATACAATGTAAAATAATGGGACATTTACCATGGTAATAATTATACAGTTTTCACAATGCAAATTTGACTGAGACGCGTTTCGCTACGCATTGTTCAATACAATGAAATGAAATATTGAGTGGAGCAAATACGAACAAAAATTTCTCTTTGTATTGCGTTTCTAATGCTCGACGCATGAAACCGTGGTTTCAAAAGCACCTGTGTTTACAAAAATGGGTATCATAAAGAGAATACAAAAGTGATATACGAACGAACATTTCACCAAACTCATGGCGTAGGCGTTCAATTAAACGTGTACACAGCAACAGCATACCTGTTGTGTCCTGGGATTTAATAAGAGATAACCTCGTTATGTTCCCTTGATAAAAGTTTATGACGTTTTTCCGCCGTAAGGCAGATCGATGAAGAATTTACATCGCAGCTCATGAGATTGTAAATGAAAAATCGGTTCAATACCGCTGAACGGAACGTGCTGAGAGAGTTTTTTATCGGCCATTTGATGTCAAAAACAGCGGATTTGAAAGTTTCCTGAATACCTAAATCTCATTTATTTTGCGGATAATGAGTATAGATGTTCTTCTTGATGGCGGAAGGATAAACAAAATGGCAATTTCAATCTCTCCAAAAGAAAAAGCGTCGGGGTTCTCTAGCATGACCTCCACCTTTCTTTATCATGCTTATGATAGTCCGTATTTATATGTCACGTAATTATGTTTCACATAAAGCGGGTGGGCTTACTAGGAGACTGGCTGTGAATCAAATTATCTGAAAGAACAGTTCGTTCAGGTCAGTCTTAATTCAGCTATACCGTAGGTTAATGGACTGATTCCTATCAGAAAACAACTACTCCCCTGGATAATGCCACGAAGGGTGTTGTATTATATCCGACAGTTGTCAGTGCAGGATTCTTCACTGAAGTTATTCCTGCATATGATTTTGGCGATTACAACTGCCAGAATGAATTTTCAATTATTGAAACACACTTGCAGACCGGTTTCGGGCTGGTAATATTATCAACATGAAGTTGAAAATTGAATTCATTTCAAGCTGAAGCGAACGACAAACAACATGTTTGTCATCGTTCCATCTGCCTATGGACGAGGTCACCAATTACCTATCCGAATTTGCTCAATTTCTCGTATAAGGAAGAAAATTTCACATAAAGTGAGTAGGCATACTTGGAAACTGGCTGGTAATCAAATTATCTACAAGAACAATTCATTCAAGTCAGTCTCAAATTATCTACACTGTAAGTTAATGGACCTATCGGTAAACAACTACTCCCCTGGCTAATACCAGGATCATGGGAAGATCCTGGTGTTAGCGATGACAAACATGTTGTTTGTCGTTTGCTTCGGCCTTAGTTCCAGGAATGATACAAGTGGCCAAAGAGCCCAAAACTGGTCTGAAAGGGTGTTCCTAGTGGTTGTTTGCTGATACGTGTCAGTACTTCAACCTACAGTTTAGGTGAGTTGAGACTGGAGGTAATTTGAATTATGTTTCGCTGATACCAATGTATATAACAAAAATATGTTGCTTTATTGAAGTTATCCAAACAACATTATGAACATTATGAACGAAAATTTTGGCAGCGGAGAACAAATCTGATAAATAACTGATAATATCAGTTGCTATAATATATTTTGTTTTACCTAAAAATTTGAACATGAATCTTCATGCCTTTTTTCTTTCGAAAGTTTGGAAATATCCCATGGAATCCCATTCGCTAATCTCAAAAAATTCTCCTAACAATTTCAATGGGTTTTTCCATAAATTGAACAGAAAGAAACTTTTTTCAGTAACCGTCCGGAAAGTATCGATTTCCAAGATGCTTTCTCTTTAAGAAAGTTGCAGTTTTTCGGCCTAGTCAATCATCTGGAAAAATGATCATCATCAGTTGATCACATTTTGATTATTGAAAATTTGCATGGTTTTTGTTCGCAATTACAGCAATAAACTATGAAGAGCATCAGCGATATAGAGTTCAAAAATGTGCCCTAAGAAATGTCCCATGCAGCAGCTGCTGATACAAGTATCGCCTGAAAAATCAAAGTTCACGGACGAAAACTTTCATGATTTGGTCGCAGAATGGATGGATAATAAAGAAATGCACAAAGGCGTAAAAATCTGAAACTCTCAAGCCATCTACCTTGTGGAGCATGTACTCTATGTTGAAAAGTACAATTTCAGTAAGTTTCAAATAGCGGACAGATCAACAAATTCTTTTGGAAAACAGCTAATGAACATATCTAGTACTAAAAGTGATTTCAACAGTATATTACGATTGTAGGATACGATTTATTTTCAGATTGCAATAATTTTTGGGTTAGCTAGTAGGTATAGAAGGAAAGAACTAACAAACATATCAGTCACATGCACATAGTGCCTCGATATTGAAGAAATAACCTAATAAATATGCTAAACACATTAGCTCCATTAATTGGTCCTAAACCAGTCGTAGCAGTACCAAAATTGAGCATGGATCGGCTATTTTCTCTATATCGTTTATTGAGAGGGAGCCGGGACAAAATAAGACCGTATACCGGATATCTCAGGTGCAGGCAGTGCAATAAAAGGACAAGGTGAGCTCGTCCTGTTTTATGCGAATGTTAGGCATTACACAGAAGAAAAACAATTCATGAACAATTCAAATTCTGCACTGAAATATTTAATTAATATTTAACAAAATAGCTATTTATGATATGAGTGTTAAAAGTAAGATTTTAATGTCATACAGTTATATAAAGTTTATTGTACAACTTTCCTGTTTTCATAATAAAATAGGTGAATTTAATATTTCTATAAAAACACATTTTGACATCTTTTGTCAGTTAACAATTTTAATGTTATCACATTTGAAATTATTGCTGGTGTTTAATGTCGTGCATAATGAAAAGCGATAGTGAGGAATTGTGTCATCCTGACGATATTGAAGAAGCTGCAAAAAAGAGCTTCAAGCCTACCAAATACTCAAATAATAAATACAATGCCAACCCAGTTGGTATAAAAACGTTTGGTAAAATGCCCTCTACCATTGTTGAGTTTCCGAACCTCCCTGAATCAAAGGAGTGTACATGTCACTTTTTCTGAACTTCTTCTGCTTCTTTACTAGTAAAATCAGGAGCAAATATAACAGATATTGAGAATCATGAAGGATGGAAGTCTACAACAGTAGCTGAAGGTTACATCGATCAATCTATTGTATATAGTTCAAACATATTGCAAGGTATTGATATCAGCATTTGTTTTATAGTACTTTTCACAATGATTTTCATAAATAATAATGTAATTAATGTATATAATAAATTTGTAATGGAATTTAATTGTATCTATATCTATTGTTCATAATAAAATAAAACTAATCGTCTTAAAAATACTTTCAACACTAGTGTGCAGGAAACAGAATAAATGAAATAAGTGTGCTGCAAAAATTGAAGGGTGAGAGGGGTATGTGCATACTGTATGAAAATGCTTGCAAAGCTTCCGTATACCAAAACATTTGTTACGGTTTTGTCCAGTGAAATTCTTGTAATGAAGTGTTACCTAAATAATTTCAATAATTCAATAATATATTTGATTTCGCGTTTGACTTTGTAGGTGTACGACTTGTTGAAACTTTCGACCGACAACTCCACAATAATCTGATATTCATCTCGTCACCTTCAATAAACTCACGTAGACACCCGCACTAGTAACTCCCTAATCCTAACTCCGCAAACTAATTATCAATTGCTCCTCGACCAGGAATAACTTTTCCATAATCTCGAGTGAGTTTACATGACCTACCGGCAATTGTCAGATTATCGACCCTTCCTTAGCCGACGGCTTAAAAGCTTGCGGGTGCAGATCTTTTGTGACTAAGTTTTCCCACCAGATGTTGTCCAGAACAAATTAATTAACTAGTGGACCCAATGAAGCGGACGGAGTTTGGTTGCCATGCCGCTGCATGTCTTAGGATAATTCAATCCAACTATCAAGTGATACAAAACGGAGTTGGGATAATATTGACTTGATGGAGAACCAAGTTATTGAGCTCCAGAATCATTTCTAAATTCAGGTGGAAGTAAGAAATGCCAATGAGAATAATTTCATTAGAATTACAATAGAAATACGTTGGTACATTTCTGAAATAATATACATTGTACTAGATTTTGATCTGTTATCTGTTAAAATTTGTTTTTACGTTAACCAGCTGTCGCTGATGATGACAACTATATACAGGTGTAGAAAGTATAAATTTATAGCGTAAAATCAATATATTTCACCCGAAAAAAAATGTTCTGTTTTTCAGTTGTATGTAATAAAGTTGCCTATTAAAAAAGAGGTAATAATTGCATACGTACTCATCTTAACGTTTCGGGGACCCACATTCAGCAATGTCTTCAGAATCTGAGAGGGAGAAACCGCACAGAGTTTATAGCATACAAACACATTTTTTCGACAGAATCATTTGTTGAGGCAACAAGATTCATTATTATAGAATTCCGGAAATTCCTTGATTTCAATTGGAACCTCTTTGAAGAACATACCTAAGAATTTTTGGGAAAGAAAGTTTTTGGCTTTCTACTACTCCATCTTGATACAAAAAAAAAAAGGATGAGGGAATCTTTCAAAGAAAGAAAGGAAGTAAATCTATATATGGATGTGTAGATCATACAAAGAAGTAACTTTCAGACACAAA
>WOGN01000310.1:0-27036 GCA_015342105.1 Leptinotarsa texana | reverse complement strand
TAATTTATTCTCCTCTTATTTTAAATTTTTGTACATACATATGACACAGTGCAGAATATAAGCGGGGAAGGGGATCAAATGGGCAAATCTACAGAAGATCAAGTCTGTGCGTAGGGAATTAGATGGGGAGGTTTAATTGAATCTGAAGTTGATAATGATAATATAACATAGCACATATAAAGAATATAAAATATCTAAATAAAGAATACCTGAGACTATAGTTGATAAAAGTAATATGTCTATAATATAACATTGATTATTTGAAGAAATATAAGAAGAAGAAATATAGGAATGCAAATATGTTTTCTCTCAGTTGATAGATCAGTTTTAGTGCCAGAAACAACAGTAATATCGAGCACTGTGTATCAGTTTGAAGATTTTGAAAAGAATATCATTGGAGTATAGGTGAAAATGTGTTTTCCAGACTTTGACCAAAGTTATTCATTCAAGGAGTGTGCCAGTTACTGAGGAACCCTAAGGCATAATAATATCTTCATCTTTATCAATTTATTCACTTGATGATTATATTATTGGAAAGAAAGTTTTTGGCTTTCCACTACTCCATCTTGATACCGGAAAATGTGGGAATCTTTTCAAATTAGGAAAGGCAGTAATCATTTGAAAAATATGTTACTGTATAGATATAGATATGAAGATCAGGCAAAGAAGTAACTTTCAGACACAAATCTGGATGAGAAAGCCCTACTGAAACAGCCACTTCAATATAAACATTAAATTACACGAAAGAAAAATTCTTTCGAAACAAATACTTTTAAATTCTTTTAAATAAACACTGGGTCATACAGAAAACATCATTTTCTACACAGTTTGTATTCCAAACATTCGTTATGTATCAATATGAAGTGGTAGAAAGCCAAAAACTTCCTTTCTCAAAAATTAGTCACTCCTAAAAAAGAACCCTTTCGAATCAAATAATTATTTTGCTTGTACCAGAAGAGTACTTCAATAACACACTCAGGTTTTTTATATTCATTTCGAGTTCGATTCCGATCGGCCTAAACATTTTTGGATTCCCTTGCTGATATTCTCTTTTGATCTCTTTACTAATTTCATTTTCATCTCATTCAATTCTGAGCTTTTTTTGATAATTCATATTTCATATATTTCTAATCACTATTTTATAATGCAGAATGCAATTTTATCAACCGATACACCAGTTTGCTTGAATAGTTGCAAATCTGAACCTTGTGGAATTCTTACTTTTTTCCAAACATATAAGTTGAAACTCACAGAATTATTTAGAACTTTGGAAGGTGTACAGAACATGATTCCCACATTCCTTTCGTTATTTAGAATATTACTAAAACAAATGAGGATAATAAAGGTCAGTTATTTACTGCTTAGGTTCAAATTTGTTTACTTGAAATATTCCATAAATTTACCTACAAAAGTAACCTCATTTTCGAACCCCAAAAACCTAAAAATTCCATTACCAGAACATACACTGGGAACAATTCCATTTGGATCACATGAACTTGACAGAAAATCAATTCCCAATTCCCAGTTGGAGTATTCGAAGCTTGACGCTGAAACAGGCCATGACCCTCGATAATAATATATTACTTGGAGAAGCATCTATTTCAATTACAGCTATGGGAAAATGGGTTGTTTTAGATGGACCGTTTCCAGTAGTGAGGTTATTATCTCTGTTGAAGGAAGACACAGCACTGTATCTTGCGGAAGGCCGCTGAGTCAGTCTGAACTTCTCCAACACAATAATTGATTTCTAAATAGTTTACTTGCATTCCTACAAATTATTGTGAAAAATTCTTCCACAGAATAACTTGAGGTACACTTAACTTTTGTTTGGGAGAACAATGTTTCGTGGTGAATTTTATTACCTACTCCGAATTATTCCTATTATTCGAAATCCATGGAACAACGAATATCATAAGAATGAAAAGCTTAAATATCAATTGAAATGAAAATACAATGAAATGAATAAAATAGTCAAGATATATTTTGTATCTTGACTGTTTAATATAATCGATATGTTAGTAAATTCATTCTAATTTTATTTGTTCTTTCATTGAATTGGAATCTTAGTAGAATGATATTACACAGCCGAAGTTCGAATTAATGATCTCTACCCAATATTTGCTTCATTTCCAATTAACCGTCCGATGGACGACAGACCCGCGGGAGGTAAACCGAAGGATAAGGTCCCTAGGGACCTTAAAAAATATACTGAGGTCACATGGATGATGAGTATGCAGGTGTCTTAAACGTGCACCTAGATGAGTATGCGCGTATGTAACTTATGGTTGTATGAACTCCCTGAATGATATAGATAGGTGAGATGCATAAAATATGAGTGATATGACGAAAAATAGATTTATTTTGATTCAAGTGAGTTATTCCTAGTTTATTAGGACAAATAGTTAGTAAAACGAATCACAAAAATATTACAAAAATTGTATCTCATTCTATGTTATTACTGTATTGATTTAGACTGTACATCTGGTGCTTAGCAAGTGAATTTTGTGATTGACACAAAACTATCATGCGATAAAGCAACTTTGAATATTGGAACATGAGTTGAGCCCCATAGTTCCTTTACAGGCTTGGTGTTGATTTTTTTCAGCCAAGCAAACAATATAATCGCTACGAACGCATCAAACTCTTTCAGAGTCAATGGTTTCCATTGCTTCTTCTTGGTAAATTTTTTTTTAATCCATGTAGCGTCTACCAGGTTGGTCTTGCGATTCGTTTTGCGTATTTGAGTGATATCTTCGGTGAGAAAGCGGATCATAAATCATCTTCTTCGATGGTTCTGGTTCATTTTGTAGTCGATAATGTTATGAGCACGTATACGACTGCTCGGTGGAGGACATTTGTATCATTTTTTGAAATAAAATGTCTGGCATCCATCTCAGCCTGAGGTAGAGCAGCAATAGCTGCAACTGATTGACATCGATTTCCATTTTTTCTCCAACTTCAATATCGGACACATAACTACCATATTCTGGCCGATACGTAAGGTCATTGCCATCATCGCCGTCATCAAAAGGGTCATGATTGTTGCTCATTTAAGCTTCCATATAAGCCCGACATTTTGCATGGGCAATACGTTTTTCTCCTCAGTCAAACGCTGGTAGCATATAGTATTTTTATTCAGAACCATGTTCACAAGATCTAACCCATTTTCTGCCATTGTTTTACAGAATAAAACTAATCACACAAAATTATAGACTCGACAAAAATAAAACACACAAAATTACCTAATATACATGAAGAATAACCAAAGAAACAAAATCATACACTCGAAAGAATCAAAAAATAAAAGTCAAATTCCCAATAATACGTGTTTATTCGTCAAGCGATGATCTCACACTGGCTGGTAACTGGCTCAAACGGCTTTTTCCACAGGGACCTTGTAACTGCGTTTGAGCCGCGCATGAAACTACGACTCATTGAAACACTACTAGAATAAGTCTAATGGGGTTGATATTATTTCCATATGAGATGACGATACTCTCAAATCCCCCGTGCAGAATATCCAATCTGGCATGTAGCTCCTTCCTGTTGAAACCACATGTCGTTGGTATCCTGATCATCTAATTCGGATCAAAAGAAGTTGGTTATCATCGCCCTATTGTGCTCGCCGTTGACAGTTATAGCCTGACCAACGTCGTTCTCAAAGAAATATGGACCAATGACGCCGCCAGCCTAAAATCCACACCACATAGTGGCTTTCTGGGATGCATTGGACGCTATGGATAGATATCGTCCTAAATTCCGCAATTTTGTTTGTTTACGTATCCTTTCGTCCTGAAAGGGGACTCATCGCTGAAGAAGTTTCTTCGATGAAAATTGGAGACAGTTGCCAACTGCTCCAGAGCCCATTTAGTTAACACACGTCGCTGTCTATGGTTGTTCACCTTCAGTTCCTGAGCTGGTTTAATTTTTTCGGGTGCAGGCCCAAGTCACGATGTTAACTTTGTCAAGTTGTGGTCTGCAAATGGGCGAGTTTTTGTGAGCGACGAGGAATGAATTGCCTTGCATTATCCTGCACACTCTCACAGACAGTAATAATGTTGGTAAGTCTTTTTCGTCGATGTATGGATGTTGGTCGATCGTTTACTGAACCAGAGAACACAAATTCAACCACCACATTGTGAACAATCCTCTCGATTGGACGATTATGGAGACCGTAAAATGAGCGGAGCGCGCAATACCTCAGCCGAACAGAACACCAATTAAAAGATTTGTTGAAAGGGAACTTATAACAGTTGACTGAGTTGATCACTTTTCGATAATCTTGCAAGACAATGTAGCAAGCAGTACAGCATTGTTGAAAGCAAGGCCTCCGTACTTCCCGGACGAAGGTTTCATTACTTAATTTTATTACGTAGTGAGAAGAGTGCTAACGCCGTAAAGGAAGCTGGGACCAATAATCATAGTGGAAAAGAAGAAGAACGATGGATTCAAACATGTAGCTTTGCCGAACATCCTAAAGGTATAGTATAAATTGTTTATGAATTTTTGAGAGATTGTGGCTTCCGTTTCGTTTTCAATTTACCAGAACTTTTCGACTGCTATAATAATTACTTCCATATCAATAGAAGATTATTTCAATAACTAGGTAAGCCACCTAGAGAGCACATTCTCTAGAGAAAAACTTTTGTTCGAAGTTTGTTCGAGTACACAGAAAGTCGAGTACACTCTTCTTGTGACAATTCACACGTTTATATTTCAACGTCGCGATAAAATTTTTTTGGAGAGTTGAAGTTTCTTGCTGCTTTTTTGGTTCATATATTTGAAATGTATACACTCAGCTTTCTTTAGATTGTTAACGTTTCGGAAAATGAACCCTTTCTGGTTTCAAAATCCAAAAAAATTCAAACGTCTCAAACAAACAGCTGTCCAGAGAAAGTTAAGAAAATATATTTATTTTTTTATCGATAATTACTTGAAATTTTTGGATACAAGTTACTGATCAATGCGGTTCATCAGAGGTTTATAATATGCAGTAACTTTTCGGAGTGAACTTTTCATTATGCTTTTCTTATACTTTAGCAGATTCATCATTGATTCAGCTTTGTTGATTTTTTCATTGTGAGGAGTGAAAAACCCAGAGAAGCAGCTTGAAAAATATAGAGACGATTTCCGCGAATGTGAATTTCCAGAAATGTATGACTTGCAGTGAAAAGTTTTATATTTCTTTTTCAGTTATGAAATATGCAGCAAAATATATCGCAATTTTCAACGCGCGTTTCATCATGAGATGACTAAAATCCGTTAGACTTATAAACAACGTTTTCAGAAGTTATGTTACTCACTTCCTCAAATCCTCATTCAGCATCTCATTTAGGTGGAAAAGTTGAAAAAATAAAACTATGTCGAATCAAAATAGCACTTTCGAATATTGATTTGAGTGTATGATGATTTTGATCTTTGATATCTGCTTACGCTGAAATGCAGCGTAAGCAGATGTTTCTTTGAATACCATTCACGGCGTCTACAAAAAAAGAATCTACATTACTGAAAAATATGAAAATAAATGCAACGTTCATCCAGAAATGAAATTTAAAAAACTATTACTCAAAAACTATCATTTATTGCATAATACATTCAAGTGATTTCGATAGTTTTGAGGTGTGATGATCAAAATAAAATTCTGACTTCTTTGTTGTAGCTGCCCTTCAAAGTTCATTGTGCATTTAATTTTTCCTGTGATACCGTACTGTTCATGAATTTTTAGTCATGAGTTCAGCCTGTTTTGGCCAGAAACTATAATCGAAAAATTTAAACATTTGTCATGTGATACCCTAAAATTATGAATGGACTGACCCCTTACTTGATGAAAATTGGTAATAATTCGATGATAATAATTAAACAATTTCCAGAAACATTTTTCATTTCATAGTATTATTAGTTAGTTATTTCCATGTCCCGTTAATGATGAAAAGATACACCAATCCCCCTGCACCCTGGCTAAGTGAGAATGTGGAAAGGATTATGAAAACTAGAGACATGGATTTTCATAAATTTAGGCAGACTAACCGAAAGAGAGACTAGGATTATTATAAACAGTTGGGAAACTAGATAACAAATACAATAACGAGTGCAAAAAGGCTTTTTTTACTCCCAAATCAAGTCACTCATCAGATAAAGATCGGTGGTCAATACTGATGAATAAAAATATTTTGAATAAGAAAAATAAAAGAAAAATTCCAAATCACTTGAAACATCATCAAGAAATTAATAATTTTTTTCATATATTCTTTACCTGAATCAAATAGTTTTACACCCTTTCAAATTTAAAGCTGTTGACGGGTCAGTTGAATATCCAGAATAATTGAAAAAATAACAAAAAAGCAAACTATTGCACATTTTGATAATCATAGAATCGTTCTCATCATACCGTCTGGTTTCAGAAAAGGCCGCAGTTGCGCTTCGGCACTTCTCCATGTAATGGATAATATTATGGAAACTACAGATACGGGCAAATGCACTTTTTAAATCATACCCAATTTCAGCCGTGCGTTCGATACAATCAATCATCATATCTTATTACCAATTCTGATACATTTCAGTATGATTGAAATCACAGTATCACATCTTAGATAATATTCGACGAAAAGACGGCAAGTGGTATGAAATCAGATGTACCTCAAGGATCATTTTTGGGCCTGTTTTCTTTTCACTTACATATTTACAAATTGACTTTAGTCAAAATATCAAACATATGAAATATGATCGAATGCACCTCTATGCAGAAGATACTCAAATTTACCAATTATTTGATCCTAATGACATTGTTGGAATGTGAACGCATGAATATTGACATCAATGCATTTGTAGTTTCGTCTTCAAACCACAGTCTACAATACATCGTGAGTCAAATATTCTAGTCTTTGCTCTAAAAAATAAAAAAAATTTGGTAAAAAGTCTGGTGAAAATCAAAATTGGACAAGAAAAACTTGAAGTGATTGATTGTGCTAAAAACCTAGGAGTAATTATGGATGAGAATCTTCGTTTCGGAAAACATGTGAATGATTTAATTCGCACAGCATATGGATGTTTGGAATCAATTCATAATAATGGATGATATTCATCAGGGCATATCAAATCATTGCTATGTGAGAGCTTGTTTTTGTTCAATATTAATTTCGCAGATTGTCTATGGTTTAAATATCACAGTGTTTCATATAGAAAAAAAAATACAAAAAATCCAAATTTTTGTTTGAGATTGATTTTCGGTAAGCATTGCCCATTCTTACATACATTTTCGAAATCTCATAGATTTCGAAAATTAACAATGAAATTTGAAACAGTTTGAAAAAGATGACGGTAGATAAGTTTGAAAAAAATCTGGATATAAATTTTATTTTATTCAGTTTTCCGTTATATGGAGCCTCATGAGGTGAAGTGGAAGAGTAGCTCAATTGTATAATTGAACAATAATTCCATATAATTTTTTATAAAAGCTGAACTCCGTCTATTATGTCAATAATTACTCACTTAAGTTGGAAAAAATTATCCATTATGTAAATTGGAAAATGAACTTGCTATTATTATTATTATTGTTATTATTATTTCCAGAAGCGTTTCGCTAACACCGTAACTTCCTCGGTTTCTACCGTAGCTTTCTACCGAGGAAGCTACGGTGTTAGCGAAATGCCTCGAGAAATAAAAATTGTTTGTGAAAATTCTTTAATTATCATCATGGATACGATCCATCATTACATTCTCAATAATTTTGATTAAAAGGTTTTAATTCATTCAAGAAGTCGGTTTTCTTCAATCGTTGTTCAACATGAAAATTTTGGAAATAAGTGAAACTATAACCATTTTAGAACTAAAATGGCTTGCTCTGACATTTACCAAACGGGGTGAATTGAGTGCGATGGATTGACCTACAATATAAATACGTTGACGGTCACTACGCCGTCCATATGTCAGTGGGCAGTCTTGAGGCAAAAATCTGCTCTGGTCTGGATATAATAGCAGAACTAATGTTATATTTTATAATGGTAGAGTTTTCTTGCTTGCATTTCATTTCACGGAAATTTCACATTTGTTATATGTTGCTCCAGTTGGACCGCACTTAATTTCTGAAGGTTTTAGAAATTAACATTTTGAATAAAAATTTCGAAAAATTATTCTTTTCCTGCTTTCCCAGACAATATGATTTGGATAATGTCTAATACCACGAACGACACTGGATTGAATATGACGGATGAATGTACAAGTTTCCTAAAGAGAATATTTTTGAAAATGGTTCATATTTCTCAACACCAGAGCCTCGCTAAAATCAATCGAGTGATTATTTGAGTTGTACAATGTTGACCAGTCTCTGCCGAAGTATTTTTCAGGAAAGACAAGAATTGGTTAAAAACCTGTAGTATAACATCTTCAAACGATTATCACATAGATTTAATTTTTTTTTGTCTATTGACTATAGGGATTCCAGTAGGTTCCATTTTTACCACTTATTTTCCAAATGTAAAATGTTGTAATGCATGTCGGAATCGTCGCTGCCTTCTGGAAAGTGGCAAGCATTCCATTTTTGCCACTTATTTTCCAAATGTAACATGTTGTAATGCATTTCGAAATCGTCGCTGCCTTCTAGAAAGTGGCAAGTATGGGTCTTCATCTTTTATGTTTTAAATTTGTCGTTTTGAACTTTCTATAAATTCATTCTTTGAAAACATTTTGGAACGATCCACATGTTAGTTCATAGTTTTATGATTCCTATCGATATTTGATTCGTTGTTCTTTATATTTCTATTCAACACATAAAAGGAATACATATAAATAACATAATGAAATTATTATTTGGAAAAGATTATTGGGTGACCAAATAATTAATCAAGCTGAAAAATATAATATTTTGGGCATTCCAATGAACTTGCTTGTTTGGAATATTCCATTATATTGTAGAAATATTTCTCGAGGAAACTGCTTTGAAATTGTTGCTTCTACTGATTTTTCCAGAAAATGGTACACATTTAGGTTTAGAGAATTTTTGTTGCTAACAACCAGTCGTGCCTTTGGGATTCAACATATCTTCAGATCTTGTGTTATACTGATGTATATCGGAGTGTTTTTTGAATTTGTTTGTTTTTATGTACCTTTAACAAAACGATGTATATGTATACTGAAGGCACCGACATGATACCAAGCATGATACCATTTGCTGAAATTCGAATAGTTTTTTCTGATATCGAAATAGAAATATCGTAGATTGCTGGAGAGAGTGGTGTGATGACTGTTACCTAGGACATTCTGAATTATTTTTCAGGTTTCAGTACAGTATCTACATCATTATTATTATTTTTTTCAATGAAACTGTTCAACAAAGAACTTATTTCATATTTTCATTGAAATCACATTCTAGCAAACATTTTTTGGAGAGCTGAAAATAACTTGCGATTCATCTCTGTCTCAAAGAATTATGTCAACATCCATAAATATCATACTCCGAAACTCCCCCACGAGATGTAGACGTGCACTAGACTCGAGAAGCCATTTCAACTCCTCTACGAGAGAAACGAAGAACCGTAAAGTCCATCGTGAGTCTTTATCGCGAAGATCATCGTGGCTTTATGCGACGTAAAATTAATTTTCGTGCTTGTAACCCTAGAACGTTAATCGCTTTGTCGGATGTATACAATATTCCATCTGGATACCGTGCTCTGAGGATTATCGATTGAATATTGGATGATGTAGTCGAGTGGGTCGTTCAAAACGTGAATTTGGATGGAGACTGAAAAAGAACAATCAAGACGTCTCAGCATGTAATAGTCTGAATGACTGAAACATTTGATCTTCTCGACATGGTTTAAGAGACTTCAGGACTCAGATACGAAGGTTTTTCTCTCCCATACTATCATATATATTCATATCTTCAAGCTAGTTACGTTCCCCTTCAGCAAAGAAAGATGTCATATCGGGAAAAAATTTATCAATAATTTTAACGGATATTCTTCAAACACTGTGGTCAAGCCAATTAGAGAATAAAAAATTAAAGAATGTCATCGAAAATTCTCAACTTTTCAAAAAGATCTATACGAAATGTATAGAACTTATGAACAATTAGTATAAAAATTGTTTTTGAAACTGTTCGTTTACTTCACAGTGTATTGGACATCCACGAAACAAGACGATGGAAAAACAAGTCTGGGATCTACGGAATAAACTGTGAGGATTGCGATGAAAATTATGTTGGTCAAACTAAGGGAAATATAATAACACCTCTCCAGAAAAATTTTTCAATAGTCTGTTTCATAGACCAGAGAATACCAGTGTTGCTCAACATATTATACAAAACGGTCATAGAATAAGTGAGGAATGTTTTAAATTGTTGATATCGATGCATAACTCAAAGTTTTCAAATGTCTTCGAAACTTTAGGAATCACAGGACGAGCAGGAAGGCCTCTTTTCTATCTGATTTTTTTATTGTCACGTAATTACGGCCAGGAAACAGGTGAAAATTGAGCAATAATCAATCACATCAGAAACAATAACATAATATTGGGGATTATTTCAATGACCCTCATTATGTTAGGTAATGATTAGTCTAGATGCGCATAAAAGTATTTTTTTGGCATCCCTCAAACTACAGGGCATATAATACTGGTTGAATTGAGACAAAGTTTCGTGAATATTACTGGAGTTTTTTCCCAAACACCAACTCGTTATTTATACACCTCGACACGTTTTTTTAATCTTCCTCTTTGAAGATGATCACTTGGTGATCGAAACATGTATCGAGGTGTATAAATAACGATTTGGTGTTTGGGAAAATACTCCAGTAATATTCATTACTACACCAAAGGTTCCAAACAGTGCATCAAAAGTTTCGTGTTCAGAAAAAAAAATTAAAAACTTGTCTACTAGAATTTATGTTTCCGCTTTTCTTATCTCCAGGAATATCATGAAATCTATTACTCCAGATGGCAACTTCTGTTTGTTTTGTTATTATTGAATTCAAAATTAGACATTTGGTAATCTAGATCACAATTCACAGTATTTTATAATACGGTCATGTACATGCAAAAGTTATCACAAAATATAACAAAAAAAAAACAATTTTAGCCAACTCATCATCATAAAGATTACTTGGCATACCAATTTCACAGATTAGCAATTTTCAAAATTATTATTTTCTGAAAAACATTCCATTGAACAGACATTCTTGCAGAGGGTGTGAAATAAATATCAAAGTTCATTAATTCAGATGATGATTTTTTGAAAAAAGATATGGAAATAAGATTCCTATATTTAAATTCATTGAAATTCTTCCTCAGACATCTAAACAACACCTGAATAACAAAACTTTCTATTTATATCTTCTTCTTGGGGTTCATCGAAAAATAAAATGACAAAAATAAAACTCTTTCCGAATTTGTTGAAAAGTGAAGCCTACATACAATGCATTGACGTTTAAACACCAGACTGCGCTATTTCAACCGGTTATATGTCTCATCAGTGGTGCTGAGTAGCGCAGTAAAAGACAATGGATGAATCGGCGGTCGATGTCGAAGCTTGACTTTGCAACTGATAGCCTTAAGGAGCCTCTTAAATCTTTGATATTAGAAGATTAACGTCTCTGTCAATCGCATTGATGGTGACTTTGTGAGAGAAGATGTCATCGACCTCACTAACAATATCTCTATAGGACTTGCTAGTCCCTTCAGACCTTCCCCCTTCCACTCTGATCTCCAGTGCCGTAAACATCAACGATAATGGCAACACGATGGTTATTAAGAGAGTCATAGTTACTTCTCTCAAATTTCAAATTTTCCAATGTCTTAGCTTAGACACAGAGTATAACGAGTTTCTGCGGCGGTCGATGTCGAAAAGCTTGGCTTTGCAACTGACAGTTTCGGGGACCCTCGTTTATCTTTGATATTCAAGAATTGAGTTCTTTATCTATCCCAGAGATAGTGTCTTCGAAAGAAGATATATAACCGACGTTACTTACTGTTGAATTTGTTTTTCGAATTTTGAAAGAATTCATCAAATCAAATAACCTTACCATTTTTATAATTATTGTTGAAAAATGGTCGACTCGATGTAATTTCAATCATGACTAAATGAATATGAATAAAAAATGAATAAAAAAAGTGAAATATTATCTGAGAGTCGAAAGTATTCAATAACTTCGAAAGCCATCCAGATTATTCTATATAAACTCTCATAAATAATTAGGATGCTTCTAACAATATCGTCGAGATATGAAGGAATATGTCACACAAACTTATCTCGTTTCACACACCAGGTTCAACATCTTGCTCAGAAACTTTGAGTACTTATTAGGTTATCACTTGCTCATGTGTCGAAAGAAATACCTCCTCAAACATCCCAAAACTTAATGTTCCAACTTTCGGAAGTGACGTTTTTATGTTATGTGATAAAATACTTCTTGTTCTCTCCCCAAGCTATTGAACGGTTCGAAATTGATCGCTGTTTCTATACTTTGTCTTGGAATTTGTAGTGTTTTATTTGAGTTTGCTGGAGTTGTTAACTCCGGCAAAGTGAGCATTTTACAAAGTTCAACATTTGACTTTGAGAACATACCAGGTGACAGAGAAAAAGCATTGTTAGGGTATCAGTGAAAATTTGTTGCGGAAATAGTGATACAGAAGCAGGGAATGAATCAACTCCAAATCTAACTGACTATATGGTAGGACTGTAGCCTGATGGGTTTGTAACGTTCAGTTTTTAACACTTGTCAATTTATAGTATTTGTGACACAATGTGAACACAAATAAATTTTTCTCAATTTCAAATTGTCGATTGTAACATACCCATTGTTAAAATTTATATTTCATTTTCACAGATCTGGGATTCGTCTGAGTAGTCTACAGTAGCACTACCAAACGAATACAATCGGAATGTTGACATTCAAAAGCCATATTGTTTGTTTTGATTATTTCATTCGTATCAGGTTTGGTTTGCAAATAGATGTCAGATAAATATTCTTCTTTTGTTCAGCGACAGAATTTATTTTCAAAGACCAATGTTATTAAGTCAGGGAATTCATTTTACTGTGTAGGGTAGGGTCAAGATACAAGTTAGGCACGGAGAGATATATTTATTCTCAGAATAGGTGGACTTTGTTCAAATTATTAGAGTTTGAACTTCAATGTAGATAAAATGAAATTTTGAAAATGTTTTTTTTGTCAGTGTTACGATCTTCGTCAGTGTTATGAGTGGCTGTATTCATCCTGTTGGTTCACCGATGACTAGTGATTTCTAGTTCGTAGGCTGTATTTATGTTGGTAGTCCGCCTTTCTAGTTGGTACGTTGTTATTGGCCGAAGTGGTATTATCTGGTACATTGCGTTTCACTGCTGCCACCTTAGTACCTTTGGCCGAAGTGTTATTACCTGATACACTGCGTTTTATTGCTGCCACCTCAGCATCTTTGGCTGAAGTGTTATTACCTAATACATTGAGTTTCACTGCTGCCACCTCAGAATCTTTGGCCGAAGTGTCATTACCTGATACATTGCGTTTCACTGCTGCCACCTTAGCATCTTTGGCCGAAGTGTTATTACCTGATACACTGCGTTTCACTGCTGCCACCTTAGCATCTTTGGCCGCAGTGTTATTACCTGTTTCATTGTGTTGCACTGCTGCCACCATAGCATCTTTCAGGATGGGATTCCAAATCCGGTTAAGCGTTATCGCCTCCTCTTTTCTGTTGAGGCTGACACAACTGTTGCTGTGCCAGCCACATCAGTTGCTGTGCTGGCGAAACGTTAGGATACGGTTCTAAACCACGACTGCCTTCAAACCCGAACGAAGATCGTTACACTGAAAATCTTGACCTCGAAAGCCTTAACCAATTTATCGGTCTTTCTAAGAGAGAGCAGCTGGTGGTGACAAAATAATTATTGATTTCTGTTAGTGATTCATATAGGCGGATTTTAACTATCAAGTTTTCCCAAACAGAAACCAAGAAACAATAAAACAACAAAAAGTTCAGATGAAATTAAACCTAAAGTTGAGTTGAAATAAAGCACAAATTTCAAAAATATATTAAAAAAAAATATAAAACCAAAATCGGTTGTTATAAGTACCATCAATTGTGAGACTTGAAGAAAACATTGAGGAAGTGTTCGGTGATCCGCAACAGAGAAGAAGGAGTAAGAAATCACCAGTCATTCATTTGGATTTTTTTATGGTGTCAGCAAATATGAATTCCATCCGAGATTGTAAGGAAGCATTAAGCCCTTGGATGAAAATTTCTATTTGTTAAACATCCCTATAGAGGCCATCATGATACAAGAACTCATTCTTTTACCATCGACACTCCGGTTTCATCATTCAATAATCTGTCTTATTATAAAAAAAGGCATTCGTTAAATTTCTACATTAAACCGTTTCCCTTGTTTTATTGGTAGTCTACAAATGTCACAGATCCCTGTGTAGCAATGTTGGTCGACAATAACGAGTGTTGAAAAGGGTACCCTATTTCTATTGGTAACCCTTTTCAGCACCCAGTATTGAGCCTCTATAACGGATCAAGATACGATCCACGCTCTTGCCTCCGCAGAATCCACAGTTAGACGTGGCACTTGTACTGTTATCTTTCTCTGAATTCATAAAAGAGTGAATTGACGTCACAGGTTGACGTGGATGGTCAGTTCCATTCAGTCAATCAACATCTGTGCGAACCAGTGGTTCGAACCGCAAGGCCGGACGATTGATTTTTCACTTTTTATCGCCTAATCCGTGTTAGGAATCACACGGTAAAATGTAAGCACAAATTTCGACTTTTGAGAGTTGTCGTTCGTAGAGGGACAACAGCTGGTTAACGGAAAAACAGAACGGAGTAGATTTCCGAAGAAAACCTTGTGATAAAACTAACCATATTTGTGAAAAAATATTTATTTCGATCTGATACTTCCCAACTAAATAATGAGTGAGTGAGCGAGGTAGTGGGGACGTAATTTTTATTTTATTCATACTCTAAGTTTTCATCATGTGATTCAGGTTATGTTCCGTTCATATAACGTCGAACATTTAGATCTATCCCCCCAAAATTAACGTATTGGGTTTATTGAAAACACTTTTCCAACACCAGAACAAAAATTATTAGGAGATTATTATGACTCATTCACACTCATTTTTGTTTTGGTGTTGGGAAAGTGTTTTCAATATAGTTATTTCACGCCGGAAGTTCCAGTATTGGGTTGTTTCAAAAGTTTTGTCCGTTTCGATGTCATGTGTTACTGTAGCTCCATGTCTCAATAAATATTCATTCTGTCGTGGTATATACTGAGCGATAGAGACTCTTCCATCTGTTCATTTATTTTGGAGTTTTCATTGTTTGCCACTTTTCATCAATTTTGGGCCAGTTTTCCTCAACGAATTTAAACTAAACCAGAGCGCTGCCGAAACAGCCCTAAAAATCAATGAGATATTTGGCAATGATAGTGTTACTGAAAGCACTTTTCGAGGTTGGTTTGCGAAATTTTGTCAGGGTTTAAAACATACTGGAAAAATCAAAAAGTGGGTGCCTCAATATTTGATCGATCGACAAAAATTGTCACATTTCAGAATCTGTTCTTCTTTGCTTTTGCGCAACCCTTTTTTGGGTTGAATCCTTACATGTGATGAAAAATAAATCCTCTACGACAACAGGAAACATTCAGAACAATGGTTGGATAACGATCAACCATTCATGCATTTTCATCGATTCCCGACCACACAACATTTTTATGCTGACAGAATCAATCGTCTTGTGTTGGCACAAGTGCACTGATCAAATATTCCGATTAAATTGAATAAGTATTCACTGAGGTAATACAGTTCAAAGTAGACTCATAAAAACGGACGAAACTTGTGAAACGGCCTGATATTATGGGAACGTTATGCTGTACATCATTTTCTGTATGCGTCACTTTGACGCATACAGAAAGAAACGTTTACCGGGATGTAATCTCCTGAAAGTATGACATCTAATAAACTTTTGAACGAAGCAACAACCCACCGGACGATGTACCCCGATGTAATTTGTGAAAGTAGGAAAGTAATTTTTCGTGTCCCTCCACCCCTCAAAATATTTCCTGTGCGATGCTCTCAACGAGATCGTTAATAAAACGAGATACGCGGCTCGAGGCTTCGAGAAATGATATTGGCGTCGATGTGCGAGGATTCGGATTGCTCCCGGTGTTACATCGACAAATTAAATTGTTATATAACAGGCCTCCTAGATGGAATGTTCGTGGTACTCCACTAATTGGCAATGTCGAATCTGCATTACAAAACGTTGAACACCGTGTCTGTATTCTTGGAAAGGATATGTTTCCCATCCAGTTTCGATGATTGATGAACAATAAGGGTTGATCCACCCTATGATGCATCCTTTCGAAACAATAATTCTATTTACCATCAGTGTTCCCATATTTCATATATCCCTTTCAAATCATATCATCACGTTGTAGAATATGCAACAGTGAATTAGTAAGTAAACTACAATATTAACGATATCTGCGTTATTTTTGATAGGCTTTAAGTCCAATTCTACACAAGTTAGTCGATTGAATGTATTTGAGAAGTTATAATTCGAAGAGAGAAACCAAAGCACATGCATAACACAATCATGCCTTCAAAAATAATGTTTCCTCAAAACCCCTCGTCCTTTTTTACTTTCTCACTTCAAGTTTTTTGTTGCTGAGGCTGCAGGAGGACAGCATATCTATTTAACTGGTCGTTCCACTAATACTGTTATTATCGCTTTTTTGAAAAGGTCATAGAGCTCATTGAGGCACGCGAGTGCCCTGCTGGGATTTTTTTTGATCTCGGTAAGGAATTCGACTGTGTCAGTCATAATCAGTTAACAACGAAATTGTATAATTATGGATTGCGAGGTGTAACATTAGAATCAATTTCCTCTTTTTTGAAAGGGTTGCTTTCATCAATTCAAAGTGTTGAGTCATTAATATTGGTGTACCACAAAGATCGATCCTGGGACCTATTTTATTCATATTGTACTCTAACGATCGGGATGAATTCTTGAAAGGAATTCATGTTACAATGTATGCAAACGACACGTCATTGATAATTTCACAAAAAAAAATGAATTTATTATGCAAAAAGAATACAGAAAAAGCTGTACGACTGATGCAGGACTGGCGCAATAAAAATTTTCTGAATTTTAACGCTCATAAAACCCAAATTATACGATTTCAATCTATCAAAGAAAATGCGATCCTCTCAGAATCAAAATGAGTGACGATGTATCCATTGACAGACCAGATGAAACCAATTTTCTTGGACTCTTTGTTAATGAAAATATAAGCTGAAAAGGTCACTGTTC
This sequence comes from Leptinotarsa texana, assembly GCA_015342105.1. NCBI lineage: Eukaryota > Metazoa > Arthropoda > Insecta > Coleoptera > Chrysomelidae > Leptinotarsa > Leptinotarsa texana. Next base: position 9,731 of record WOGN01000310.1, on the reverse strand, counting down.
AAACTTAATGAAAATATTAAATTATGTATGTTTCATGTTCAGGAATCTGAAATATATACTGGAAACCTCAGCTAGTAGCTCTATACCATGCACAGGTTGTGTCACGAATTAGGTATGGAATATTTTTGTGGAGAAATTCCACTTCGGCAAAAAAAGTTTTTTCCATACAAAAACGTATAGTATGAATAATAGCTAGAGTTCCTGTAACGACATTTTTAAACATTTTAGAATTTCGATCCTCATGTCTGTCTATATTTATGACTTCTCCGTCTTTATTTTTTAAAATAGACTGAAATTTGTTTGTACACTCCAAAGAAAAAATTACCACATTACATTCACAAAATATAAGGTCTCTGACAATGCACATACAATTGTCCACTTACCCAAAAATATAAGAGGAACCAAATATTAAAAAAATCAGTAGCTCCCTCAAACTATTCTTGACTGAAAAATATTTCTACTCATTGAAAGAATATTTTAATGGCTAGTTATATCATATATGTATATAAGTGTGAATGTATGTGTGTATATGTATTTTTATGTTGACTTTCATATATCTTCATTCTCAAATGACTGTACTCTGTTATAGTGCTCTTGCAAATAAGTATTATTATTTTTTTCACCGTAGTGTGCGCTGGTCAGGCCCTATCCCCCGAACCGTGGGGTAAGTGATCATTGCGTTCGAGAATCATTTGCCCTGAGCCAAGAATGACAGCCTTCCGCATCTGTGCGGCTAAGATTTCTGCCACGACAAATATCGTTTTGCTCTGGTGGTCGAGAAGAACTATATCAGGCTTATTACCTTGTATGAGCCTGTATCATTATTATTATTATTATTATTATAGGCTGTGTTACGCTGAATGGCACGTGCACAGTCACCACCAAATAGAATTTTTGATTATATTTTCCATGATCATGATAAATGACTCAGAAAATTCACCTTGTGGAACTTTCGTATTTGACCTTACGAACGCCTTTACTTTGGGCCATATTGTTTTCACGTAATTCAACATTGGTGAGTGAGAAGCTAACCAACCGCAATAGTGTTACTGGTTTCCTGTCAAGAACAAGGACAATGAACATTGTCGACAACAAATACTAGATTCTCAATCTAGATGGCCAGTGTTTTGCCATCTTTGCATAATGGTTTTATTATCATTTCAAAATTATCCTTTTTTTGCTCCAGAGCTAACAAACCTGCTGCCAAAATTGGACGAATTAGATATGCATTCGGACCTTTGCTTGCTGTTTCCAGCTTTGGAACGTCTTTCCTTTTGCCTATAGGACAGATTAAAGTTAGTCTAATCAAGTCAATCAAATTGTGTTCCCTTTTTGTATTGGTTGGTTTGAGGTTACAACATACTAGGCTCGTCTTGCCTAATTTGCAATTGCATTCATCGTTGCAGGTTCATAACGGGTTGTTTTAGGGAAAGATCAATAACATTATGTATCCAGATTTTATTCACATTAGTTTCTCCTTCTGTGAGAACTTTTGGCTTCTTGGCCCCTTTGGGGTATAATTATTCATAAACAATTTCGATAAAATTAACGAAATCTAGAGGGTCAAAAAACTTCGTTAATCGTTACCACAAGAATTAAATCATTAAAAAAACTAATGGAAGAGTCATTGACACCGTTGAGAAATTCATCAATACATATAATAAAACTTTACGTGTGGTATGTAAATGAAACTCAAAACTATAGTTTTTCGAATTCTCTTACTTTTACCTATGTGTTTTTGCGTGTTAATCTCAGAAACCACTCAACCGATTTGGATGAAATGTATTACTCATTTAACATTCAGGGTTTGTTATAATAAAATCGATTCATAATAAAAAACTGTCAATCACATCAAACATTTGTTGAAGAAATAATAAAAAAAAAATTTCAGAGATGAGTTGACTGAAAATTGAGTTAACCATATTTATTCAAGACAAGCAAATACGTGATAACTTTTTGCCGTTAAAAAATCTAAGATCCAAAAACAAAGTACATGAGAATGATGTCGCGGGCAACAAGTAGTTCAAAATAAATAAATCTGTCTGTTCTGTAAGAATCTGTTTTTCGTTAATAAGCTATCACCCCATTATAAACGACAGCCTTCAGAACTTGAAACTTGTGATGGCTAAAGATTTACAGCGTCTAACCTTATAATGTGCGATTTCTAACACGCACAATAATGTTGAAAAATTTCAAAAATATTCGGGAATGTCGCAAATAATTTAATTCTCGTTACATTCGTTTGTTACATAAAATTAGGTACTCACTCTGTATAACCTGTCGCATTCACTTCTGTAAGCAGATGTTTCACGGTAGAGTAATCTACGATATTACTGATCGCAGGATTTGTATTCCTCGACGAGTTTTTAATCAGTCAAAAATTGAATGGCGGGCGGTCATAATTTTCAGTTCATTCTACTGTGAATGCGCTTTTTGTTGATTATCTGTCAACTGGAATATTTCAAAATGATGCTCACACAAGTGACGATTTGTTGGCATATCAACAGCGGATGTTATTAGCAGTTTTTCAGCTGAAGCTATTGCGCCGTGTACGAATGAGATTGAAAATGTATTTCGTATGAAATCGATTTTCGGGTATATCAGAGTGGACAACTTTCGAGGAAAGCAAAAAAGTTATAAAGTTGCAATAGAATCTTCTCACAGAGATGTGAACATGACTAGAATAATGTTCCGATTCGAATTGAAAATTTGATTTCTCGAATGAGTATCGTAATTTCAAGGTTATACTCGTAATTTTCAAATTCCGCAGAATGTTGATTAAGATTTTTTTATATTTACTGTTGGAGAGTATTTCGAACCTAAGGGTTTGTGTTTGGAAGCGTTTTTAGCACTAGATACATTCTTAGATGTGATTCAGTATCATTCGGATGAAGTTTCATTATTTCATTCATTGGTTGTGAAGATTCAATGTTATAATATAAATATTATCGAATTTGATATAGTTTTATGTAGCTATATATTTCTACAAAAACAAAGTATTATAAAATTCCATATATACATTTTTAATATTTCTGCTATGATGTGTCATTTTTTTATGACGTGCTTATTATTTCTTCAACATAATTTGTTTGATTTCATTCTATATTCAATATGACATGAGACAGATACACTTTTAAAACGAATTGAAAATGAAAACCTATAACACTGAAACCATTCAATAAATGTTTTATGTATTGAACGAAAGTAATTTTTGTGGAGAAAACTATTTCAAAATTTGTTTAACGTTTGTCGAGGACGTTTAGGAATGAAAGGAACCATCGAAAAAAAACTGAGACTCTTTCTACAATTAATGACTGGTTATGAGGATAAAGAAATGGGGTGAAACTCAGATTATTCAAAAGGAACTCCCTATATTTTGGGATAGTTTTGAAATTTCTAAAATATTTCGACTCATGTATTATATCAAAAGTTAATCTTTTACGAATATATTTCAGTTTTTCTTGAAATAAATAAAGCGTGTGCATGTCCACAGTTACAGAAAGTTTATCAAAAGTATTATTATTTGCCAGTATTGTTTTCATGGAAGACAAGATTTCAGATGAATGAATAATGAAATATAAATATTCGAAATAGTTTTTATTTTCACAATTAAAATTTCATTAAAATCAAAAATTGTTAATTCCAATTATTTCATAAAAGAGCAAATATCAAAGTTATTGCATTGTCTTTTCACAAAAAATATAAAAATCATCTCTAAAGAAATTTCTGATCATTTTCAGGCATTCATCAACTCACTTCATCAAATTGTCATTTACAGCAGGACTGATTTCATCGGTATCTAGGACGATGAAAGTTCGAAAAACTTTTCTAACTTTTCTGCATATACAATATTTGCAATTTTTCAATATTGAGAGCTTTTTGGACTATTGATTTTGTGGCGATCGATACTAAATAATCAATTTTTTGTCTCGTAGTATAAGTATGAGAAGGTTTGATAAGTTCAGTGTTATTGAAGAACTGACTTGTAGCGATATGCTAAAAGAATATTTGTCTGACCCCTTCATTGAGAGAATCACTGGCGTATCTGTTGTTTTTGAAAAGTATTATTCTTACGAATCGTTTTTGCGATTTAAAGCCACTTTGAGTGGCTTTAAATAGGTTTTAGAAACCCCTTCCCATCCGACTATTCCATGTTTTAGGTGTAATTCTATAAAATTTTGGTGAAGAATTTCCAGCTGTCTGGTTTCAAATATGTCTGCTATTCTCCTGAAACTATATAGAATATATCGTAGTTTTCTCACTAGATACTCTATATGGTAGTTCTATTTGATGTGCTTATCAATTATTATACCAAAATTCTTAGTTTTATCTACTGACCGATAGAAATTTGATTGAAGTGCGGTGAATAAGTTTTATTGCTGCTGAAAGGTGAGTAAATGGTTTTTCCGAAATTAATTGACAGCAATCTATAATTCAGCGGCAGTGTATGTCTATTACAAATCTCTGGGTATTAATTACAATTCAAAAATTTGGTTAGTCATTCAACAGAAGTCATTTTTTGTGGAGGAAAAATAAGTTTCTTATCGACCTTTTTTGGGTATTTGTCACATTAACAATCTGAAAAATATAAAAATTATAATGAAGAACTTTACACAAGTGTAGAAGGGAAAACTTTTCAGTTACCCCAATAAGTTACTGCGTAAAAATCAGTTCGGAAGTCAAAATCTGACTCTATCTTCAGAAATGGACAAAAAAATTCTAATATATTCCAGTTATTTCTGAAGACGGAGGCAAATTTTTGCCTCCGAAATGTAAAAGATAAGTATTGTATTATTTCTTAACAATTTTTTTGATAGACAAAATTAATTAATACAAGTTACTGATAAATAGAAGATTTTTCTTTGTGGAAACTACTTTGATTTTACGCAGTAACTCATCGGGGTAAGGTAAAAAGTTTGCCTTCTACACTTGTATAAATTTCTTCATTATAATTTATATATTTTTCAGATTGTGGAGGGTAACAAATACCCAAAAAAGGTCGATAAGTAAAAGGTTCATTAGTTTTCGTAGCATTCCTATTATATTGAAGTACTCATGAAAGATAAAGAGAGAAGATCATCCAATACTCCATATACTGATGAAATCAGTCATGAAGAGATTCAATAAATGGCTAGACGCATCTATGTACATATTTTGAAATAGTTTTCATATTTTATGAAACATTTAGAATAAACATTTTTCAATACATTATTCATTTATCTGATATCATGTCTTCAATAAAAACAATGACGGCAAGTGGTCGTAATAACTCTAATGAAATTTATGTGACTGTTCAAAATAAAGCTTTTATGGTGCCCATGAGTATGTGTCATTTTTTTGTTCAGGAAAAATGAGCCAAAATCATTTCGATTCTGGTTGATAACTTTTTTAACATTTTGAAAATTCGATGAATCGATGACAGCTTATTTGTGTATCCTATCACATTCTAAAATTTTCTGGAGGAATCAGCCAAGACCCGAATACCTGGTTTTATTGGGTAAACAAATGACTATCTCGAGATCGTTTTTTTGTAAAGGATGTATCACATAAATCCATACTAGAATCATACCAGATATAAATAAACTGACCATTTTTTTTCAACTCAAAACGGGACCTCCATACTCCATACTGTATCGACTTATAAATTCGTCTTTATTATTTCCAATATTACGTAATCACCAGTTTAATATTTTTTTTTTTATTACAGGAAACTTAAAAACGGAGTTCAGTTTTTATCTGTGGGCGATGAAGATAACCTGTTCTTCCATTTAACCTCGATAGTGGTTAATGTCACAGTAATAATTAAATTATATGCAACATATTATATTTTTAGTCGTATTTATATTTTTCGGATCAACAGATTTGCTTCGATAAAGATGGTGATGATTTTAAATAAGAGTGAAATTCCTGGCACGTTTTGTTTATATTGATCATCGTTATCAACATCGCCTTCAGAACTGGAGTTACGTAGTTTACAATTAATAAAAATTTATCAGATACTTCTGTATCTTCAGTATCATCATCAATACATCTAATGCTTTCTGTACATTTTCCCACGCAGGTACTCTTTTTAAATCTGCCCAATAAAATATCTCCATTTCTCTAGTTAGAAATTTAGTCCATTCTTCCAAATATTCACGACTTGTTTTATGAAATTGTGTAGCTGTTCATTTCACAAAATCTTCATAAATATTATCTTTCACTTTTATGATTAAATTACGAACAGTAAATGGAAGGAACTGATTGGTTTATTGCTCAAAGAATAATTCTTTAACGGTTGGTACATTTTCAAAAGTGGAGGCTGATGCCTCCAAAGCAGGCATCAGCGCAAACCAGCGAGATTTGCTGTAGCCGAGCATTTGGTAATGTTCTATTTAAACTTCAGCTCAAAATTCCTTTAGAGCTTTAACTCCAATTGTATAAATATAAAAAAATTATTATATTTTTACAATAATGCTTTCGTAATCTGAAGGTAGGCCATCTGCAGCAGATTTTATAGCATTGTGAATTATATGGGCTCCACATCCGATACCTATCAATGGTTTTTTGGAGCTGATTTTAAAAAACGGGACTATTTTACGTCCCAGATCATTATTTAGGGACAACGGGACAGATGGTAGAATAAAGGGACAGTCCCGTTCAAAACGGGACGTCTGGTCACTTTAGGTATAATCGGATGTGTTGGATGTAGGAGATAACGAATAACCCTGGATGGGTTGAATGAGAACAGTCACAGCTAAGCATTCTTGGAGTCCACACGTGTTGTTTATTAATGTTCGTCATGGGATTAGAATAAATATTGTATTCGAAGACTACGTGTTTATGTTATCTGACAAAGTCAGCGGTGGGATGATAATCTAAATACGTCCTTCGTAATATTGAACACGTTTTTGAAGTGAAAATGGGTGAAAAAAAACGTAAAGACAAGAAAAAATCGGTTTCGCGAAAACGGTGTATTTCCTCAAGTAGTGTTCCACCAAAATGCCAAATATGACGCAAGTTGGGAAGAAGTAAAACGTTTAATGAAACTTCAATTCCGTAAGTCTGTTCCATTTTCTTAGGCGACCAAAAGTAAGTTGAGCAAAAGTTGCTCTGTAGGTAGAAAAGGTAAACATTACCTTTGGTGAACGCCACCATTGAGAAAACGTTGCTCTGTAAGTAGAAAAGGTATTCGTTACCTTTGGTGAACGTCACCATTGAGCAAACCTTGCTCTGTGAGCAGAAAAGGTAAACGTCAACTTTAGTGAACGTCACTATTGAGCAAACGTTGCTCTGTAAGTAAAGAAGGTGTATGTTACCGTTGGTAAACGTCACAATTGAGCAAACGTTGCTCTCTAAGTAGAAAAGGTGAACGTTACCTTTGGTGAACTTCACCATTGAGCAAACGTTGCTCTGTAAGTAAAGAAGGTAAACGTTACCTTTGGTGAACGTCACCATTGAATTCACGTTGCTCTGTTGAATTTTTCTGATATCGTTTTTGTTCTCAGGTCAGAATATGGTCTGAGGACAGACCTTTTGCAGGATGGCCGAATATAGGAGATGACGAATAACCATGGTTCACCCGTGTTGTTTATTAATGTTTGTTATGGGATTATAATAAATATTGTTTCGAAGACTTCGTGTTTATGTTATCTGACATGGAAAAATGCCAATATTATATTCGTTTGTGCATATTAAAAAATCTTTATTTGCCAATTTTCAGTATATCACGCTGTGCCCTGTACACATAAACCTCTTTCTTAGAATACCTCATCCACTAATGTAAACCATGTAAAAACCCATTCGGTAGTCCTTGAGATTATGGTATTCAGACAGATGGACAGAAAAACACTTCATATTCGATTGTGAGTGTTTCTTTTTCGTTCCATTTGTTCCTCTTCTATAAGACTCTGAAGCACTGAATTAGAAAAATCTTAATGAAAGCTAGAATAAATTGTGCTCACAGATACGATTGTATTCTCCTTCGACAACATAACGATTCCTTTGCTCGCCTCCTCGACTGAATGATAATTTTTGTTTCAGATAATCTTCAATAATGGCGGCCTTTGTTGCGAAACAAATGGTTGGAAACAAATTGAACGCCGTTAAAGGTAAAGTATTCCATTTAATTTTTTGCTTCGCTTTGCCGTTTCCTATTATACCGAATTTTTCGGAACGTGACACTTCTATTCAAGAATGGGTTGCATTTCTGAAAGTCGATTCGTTCGTGTTCTTTGTAACCGGAGCTTATCTCTACTGGAATTTATTATTTCGCTTAAGATAAGGCATAATGGAATTTTTATTTGTGGTTATGTGGAACTCTTTTTCAACGAAGCAGCGTTTGAAATGACGCTTATGATCACTCAATCCTCCAACTTTGGTTCCATTGTACATATCAGATTTGGTTGTGTTAGAGAGCTGAGATAAAAAGAGTGTTAATTAAGAGTATTTTTCAAGTTCGTAGTATCGAGATGAAAAATATTCCATATTCAGTAATCCTGAGTAATGAAAGATTTTGTCACCAAGATAAAAAAATCAATTTTGTAGGAAAATAATATATTTCTAAATGAACAACTACTTCCCGGGCTAATATCACACTGGAAAATTAACTATATCTTATCTGACAGATATTTACGCAAAATACCTCACAGATGCAGATATTTCTCGTTCATCCAGTTGCAGAATTATACTGAAAGAGGTTGAGAAGATTACCTACAGACTGGTTCCGGGGTATTACCTCTCATCAGTGCAGGAAAGATCTGACCTAAACAGCAGTGTGTCTGGGAATCGACTAAACACAAGCACTGGTGAAAAATCCTTTAGGCGCTCTAAGAGTGGTGCCTGTGCGAAAGTAGCGATACACATTCGATTTGAATCGTTAATCATCAAATTCAATTGGAAGAACATTTTCGGGAAGTTTATTCTACATAAAGGCAGTTCTCCAAATGAAAGAGTTCTCAAACAGTGAAGTTCGAGGTGTACTGAGTTGAACTTCGACACGTTTGTTGCGTATTTTCGAAATGTACCGCTCTTGGTGGAATCAAATGTGCCAAGTCACTTGAACACTTCCCGTGAAAGTATCTATAGAGAGACAGATCTCCAACCTTTCTTCGATGATCTAGACTATCAAGGTTGCAAGTGATGTTAGAGTCTGCAGTAGCTTCAGGGTATGCATAGAGGCGGAGCTCCATACGTGGGAAAAATATTTCAAAGAAGATCTAAGCTTTATAAAGCATCAAAAGTTGCTGAAGTAGGTACAGTTTTTTATTCAAGCATTCGAGAAGCATCCTTTGCAATCCCAGAGAATGATTGTGCCAAGACATATTGGTGTCCTTTTTAAACCTCTACAAACTCATCGAAGACGAAAGAATTGTCTGTCCTGTCATTATCACTTCAGGTTAGAAGACATTTATCTTTTTGTAGAAAACCGATGTCTGGGTTTTTTGCGGTATTGAATTGAACCTGGTTACTTTCATCCCAATTCGAAATCACTTCTAGATACTCAATAAGATACGCAACCTCCTGCTCTTGCTGCCGGTTGAAGATGTACTTCCGCAGCCGATGTCCTGAAATCCAATTTGAATGACGAAACAAATGTGCTGTTGTCAGCAAAGCCTACACAGTATCTTCTGGTAAATGCAAGAAAAAAATTTTTTATTTTTTCTCAAGAATCGCCAATAACTTATCAACAGATACAAAAATTATGGTATATAAATCAATAATCCAACCACATTTTGACTTCTGTCCATCTA